>OX393560.1:31068250-31153250 GCA_947650365.1 Chamaelirium japonicum
ACACTAGATCGCGTGTTAAAAACTGGAACCAAAATCTGATTAATGCTGAGTAATTCCGGGGGCCATAACAGCCGATTAAAGTCACCATTTCCGGCGGCTTGTAAGTCCTTTATGCTGAGCAAATCCTGGGGCCATCTTTGCCGTTTAAAGTCACCATTTTCGGCGGCTATTGCATTTGCGACGGGGACTTTATGCGGCCTTTAATTCCGGCGGCTAAGCCCCCGTATAAACATTTAAACGGCCATATTTAGCTGCCGCAAAAGAGCCCTTTTGTTGTAGTGACGTGAGGGGGGTAAATAAGGACGATGGACTTGGTGCAATACTGAAACATGACCTATCCTTTAGCTAATATAGCATCTGCTGAACGGACTTAACGCTAGGTCTCCCGTTTTGTTGAGAACCCCTCTAGCGTCTCACACTAAGGAGGGTCACAAGCTAGTCTATTAATTGTTCAAACTCCTCTCCTATGGGCAGCTGATGCTTTGGGGGGGAACATGTGGCCATCCCAATTTTAATGGCCACGAGCTATGGCTATGGGATGAACCCTAGGGGGTATACCACCACCTTCAGTCGCCGCCCACCACCTTTCACCGCCGCTAACTAACGTTGTCCACCACCACTCTCTGCCAACGGCCACCACCCCCCCGTCGACCATCAGCCGCCTGCCACCGCCTGTCGAACACCACCCGCTGTCGGTCTAAGATCTCGAAAGAAGAAAAAGAATTATCATTTAAATCACATATGCGTTACCCTCGTATCATGCATCAACTTTCATTAATAAGATGTGAAGAGGCTCCGAGCGCCCTCTTCACCTTTTTTTCTTTTTCTCTCTGATCTAGGGTTTTGTAGATCTCCCTCTTGGCCCCCTCGGACGCCACCTTGACTCTGGAAGGCCAGAAGTTCGACCGAGATGCTCACCCTAGGGTCGGCTTTGGATCCCCTTCCTTCCCTTTGTAAATAGGGGACTTTTCTTCACCGGTGGCGAGGCATTTTTGTTCTCGACTCTCCGGGGTCGCGCGGCCCTCCTCTGCTAGATTAGCCGGCTGGAGCTCGGTTTCAGGCTCTTGGTCGCCTGCCTTTTGCAGTAGGAGTGGCTGAACGGGCCAACGACGAATTCCAATCGGGTCTCACGATCCCCTCCTTTGCTTGGTGGGCGGATCCCAGTGGCGCGATGCAACGACGACTGGCTTGAGGCAGATCAGGGTTCGTCGACGGCTCCATCATCTATGTAGCTGAGTTGCTACTGCTGATGTCTTCATCTAGAGCCCGTTTTGCTTATTTTTTTGATGTTTTGTTGTTCTCTTTGTTTTCAGGGGCTTGTGGTTTGCTGTTGCTTTAGCGTGCGCCAGACTGTGGCGCCTCCCGGAGGTCTATTGATGAACTCTCCTTTCCATGAACCAAAAAAAAAAAAGAAAACTTTCTTTAATTATCTTGATCTCTTTGTATTTCAAGACAACTTTGATCTGTTCAAATGAGAAGGAATCCAAGTGGGTCGGGATTCTGAGATTTAAAATACTGATCAGCACAGCATGTGAGGCTGAAATTTGCTTCTGCACATCAAGTCGCAACCCACCTCTCTGTTCTTAGTGTATATTAATTTGTTTGTCAATACCCACTTGGATTTAAATTTGAATTCAAAGAATCTTTCTACAAATAGAAAAAAAATAACAATGGGAACAACCACTCTTGATCTCTAATTTGTCACAAGGTTTCCTCTAATTGGTTTTGTTTAAAGAGAAATAATCCAATAAGACGTCCCGTACTTATAGATCGCGGGCCTGATTCACCAGAGATGTCCGATGGCAAGTAACCTGACAAGTGAATGGCACTCAGCCTGAAACCGATAGTTGCAGACCTTATTTTGGAAAGGTTCTCCTTCGGTACCGAATTGCAAAATTCAGTGCTATACCGAACACATCTGCGCCATCCATCTCATTTTCCTTGAATCCTAGTGGTGGAAGCATTATTCTAAGGGCCATGGGATGAACCCTAGGTAGATGCCTGAGATCCTCCATAAGGCCATTCGAGAGTTCCTATGAATCTTGGTACGGTAACTAAGACTAATTATAGAGTCATAACCTTCCAAGAATAATATAGCAGTGGAAGACTCATCCATAAGCTTCTTAAATTTTATGAAAGATTATGAAAACTTCTCTTGAACTATACGCCGTATTTTATATTGGTTACTCAATTTTTTTTTTCTGAATAATTTGATCCTTGAACTATGCTCAATCCGTAGTTAGCCTCCTTCATCAACTTTATATTACAAAAATACCCTTATTAATTTTCAATATGACTCAAAATTGTTTTTGAATATTTAACTTATTCTTACTAGGACAAGGGTATTTGGAAATAGAAGTTGACAAGGGAGCTAAATGTAGGTGGAGCATAGATTAGGGATCAAATTGCTCAAAAAAATATTTAAGGGACCAATATCAAATACAGCATATAATTTAGGGGATGTCTTTGTAATTTGCCCTAAAATTTAATATTCTATGTGTAGGTGATCCATTTGACCATCAATCTTCCAAATAAACAACTCTTTTATAATATTATACAAATATAAAATAGTCCAAAACCCATTTGTAGCAATCCAGATTTGCATGCAACATCAGTCTAAGAGTGACAGATAGGACCAGTCTTTATACCACTTGAATTAGAAAATAAAAATAAAAATATTTGGTCATGACTTGATGTTGGGAAGATCCTTGAAACTCTATGGACAGTTTTTTTTAATGATAATTAAAAAATAAGATAATTTAAAATTAAGGAACGCACACGGAAAGTCTCCGAGAAATAAGTATAAGAAATGGGGGAGATATGTGGTTCGTCTGAAACGAAGCTGCATCCAAGAGGGAGCGAGAGATCTTTCACTACACCAACATCTAATAAAGTAAGGCCCGAGGGTTTGATCAATGATAAGAAGCATGAAAGACATCACCTCTAGCACAAAAGAGCAACTCTGCAGAAAATTAAAAGGAAAACTGTTATCAATAGACATTACCAGATATCCAAAGAGACGTAATTCAAAAAATTCTAAGCATGAGTTGAGGATTAAGAAAAAAAAATATTATTTCTCCTTTCTCTTTCTTCTCAGTTCATCCTATTTCATCAGATTCGGGATCTGATATGGTTTCGAATGATGAACAAGATAGGGACAGTTCCAATAAGATTTCATTCTTAAATGAAATTTCTTTTTTTTTTTCGTACATCATATGTCCACCTGCAGTCAACAACAAAAAATGACAGTATTTACTAGCGACAACATATTGGATGCAATCAATCAATATGATTGATCCAAAATTTGATTCAAATCCATAATAGCACATTTCTCGCTTTTTCTCTTACTTTCGCTTGATTTTCTATTAAGAATCAGCATACATAGGAGATTTATAATCTTTTTCTTTAGAAAAAACAACCGTACATGATCGCAAAAGCATAGTATATGCCAAAACCGAAAGTTTTCAAATAAAACACCAAATCAAAAAAAACAGATAGGGGTAGATGCAATGCCTATTTTAGCCCTCCAAGTTAGAGACATACTATCAACCTATAGAGGCAAATTAACAATGTACAAAATCATATTTCAAAACTTAGAATCGACTGTGACTCTTAAATGTCTAAACATGATAATGTAAGTTGGAAATACGACTCTATAGTCCTGATATATGTTTGGTCATTTAAAAAGAGGTATATGGCCATTTACTATGTCTTGTCAATTTGAAATATTTACTGACATGCTATAAAAAAGAAAATTTGACACTGTTTGGTCCTAGTTGGTAGTTAGTTTAAAAAGAGACCCAACGCCGTGTTTATTTTGGTTTTTTGGTCCGATATGGTATAATGCCATTTCTTTTACTTTTTCACTTCTTAGTTTCTGGCAATCACTCTTTCTTCTCATGCTCCCTCTCTTCCAAAAATCTCTCTTCTCCACAGCTCATTCCATCCAGCTCCTAGTCACTTACCACCGCTCTTACTTTTGAACCACATTTTTCATCAACTTGAATAAATAAGCTAATAAAAAATAATAAAAGTATGATGTATTTTTTTAATATTTATTATTAAATAGATGGTAACTAGTAATAAAGCAGAAAGAGAACTAAATTATTCAATTTTATTTTTGAGTTGTTACATATGATGCTCTTTTTATGCATGGTGGATGGCGAGGGGGTGGAAATTGATGTGATCGATCAAAGGTAAGAGAGAGAGCGAGAGAGAGGACAGTCCTCTCTCCCTTCTTTGGTTCTCTCGGACCGATCAAGAAGGGAGAGAGAAAGAGAGAAGGTTTTGCCCTTCCCTCACATCGGGTTTCGCTCTTTCGTTGGATCATAATAGAGAGAGAGAGAGAGAGAGAGAGAGAGAGAGAGAGAGAGAGAGAGAGAGAGAGAGAGAGAGAGAGAGAGAGAGGATATTAACGGTCTCTCGATTCCTCTCTTGTCTTATCGATCTCTACAGTATCTCCGCACGTGCATTTGGTCACCAAGAAGAACCGGAGTTGAAGGCCTCCACCCGAGATCATCAGATCTCATTGCTCGCGATTTCATTCTCCATCGTGGCTCGGATCTCACGTAAGGAAGAACTCAACTTCATTAAGTACAATTGCAGATCGTCACCCGGCACGTTATGGACGGAGGTACGTGAATCGATCCCTTCGCTTCCGTTTATGGTCTTTATATTCATCGTTTTTAAGGTTAATGGTTCTCGATAATAGAGACAATTGCATGCTTCGTGTAGAAAAGTTCTTACACGGATTAGCCCAAGTTGGTAGGACAGGTCGGATTGTGTGGGTTCGAGTTGCTTATTTCCAATCATTGTTTAAAATTTTAAGCTTTGAAGATAAAAAACTGAAAAAAAACTTATACTTGCTAACTCTACTGTACAACTTTTGGCATGTATATCCTTGCAATTTACTAGATCATCATATAATGTCTTTATTTGATAAGCAAAAAGTAAGTAAATAATATCGGACTGTGTGAAACGGATGGCTACGACTATGACCCCTCAACATAAGTTCTTGAGAATGATGTAATTCTTATCTATATATCACAAACTCACACACATATATCTACTCGGGTTCAGGTTAGACCGAGTTGCCCGGCCACTCAATCCGATTCCAACTCGAAATAAACCCAGGTTGTATTGTTTAAACCTTTAAACCTATTTCTTCCCCCCCCCCCCCCCCCCCCCCCCAATCTTCAAATACATCAACCCAAACTCATAATCCAAAACTCAAATTGGGTCGGTCCTACCCGCCCAAGATGCAACCCAAAATTAAACGACTCGGAGCAGCTAGGAATGACAATGGGACGGATTTAGAAATTGATTTTTATGATTTTTGAATAGGCCCACCCCGAACCGTTTATAATAGAAATTTAAAATGCGAATCCGACCCCTTGCCATTAGGGTTGTCAACGGTCGTGTCGTGTCGGGTTCGTGTCGTGTCTAGTTTCGGGTCGTGTCCAAAACCCCTAGACCCGGACCCGACCCATTTAACTAATCATGTCTAGATCTAAAACCCGTATCTGACCCGCTAATAAATGGGTAGACCCGATAAGACCCAGTAAGACCCGTTTACTTCACGGGTCTATTCAGTTGACCCGATCCAACCCAATCCGACTCGACCCGATAGACCCGCTGGTACTATCTATATAACATGGCACGTCGGTTTTGTGCTGATTAGAAAAAAAGGAAGCTGACTAGACAAAAATGAACCGAATAGATCTAACCATTCGTTCAAAAATCAACGCACGATCTCTATTTCTCTGTCCATTCGTTCAAAAATCAACGCACAATCTCTATTTCCCCGTCAACCAACTCTCTCCCTAACCATTTAAATTGCACTAAACCCCTAAAATCCCAGCCCATTTAAACTGTACTAAACATGACCATTCATCCCGTGATCAGTGTTCGCATCAACGACTATAAACCCGACTGTTGAAATTTCAACCGTCCCAAACCATTTGGTCGATCTCAAGGAATCCATTCGAATAGAGACAGTTGTCATTGATCAATTATAGGGGGAGGGGGAGGGGGAGTTGGTCGCGCCGAAGTCGCCCGCTTCGTGCCAATCGGCACGAACGAGGAAATGGGTGTCTCTATGAATGCCGGTGTTGTTGTCGAAAGTGTTTTATTGCCGAAAACGTTCAGGTGTGTTGACACCGAAGGCGGCCCACTGCAGTGCCGACAGGCACGGGCATACCCTAGTGTATTACAGTATCGGATTACGGGTAGACCCAACCCGACCCGACCCGACACGACCCGTTGAATTTTAAACGGGTCGTCCTTGGTCTATCGTGTCTAGACCCTAAACCCGGACCCAACCCGTTTTATTAAACGGGTCTATCGTGTCGACCCGTTTACGACCCGAACCTGTTTAACCCAGACCCAGACCCGCTAACTTCGTGTCGGATCTGCCGTGTCGGATCCAAAATTTCCAGCCCTAATTGCCATCCCTAGAGCAGCCGAATTCCTGAGATGGTTGGACCTTTGTCATTTTCCATTAATAAACCAATTAAATATAAATTTTCCGCGTCAACGAAGACGGCAGGCAGGCGCAACCACGTTTGCGGGACCCACCGTCGCAACATGATCGTGTTCGGACTTCGGAGTTCCTACGAAACCCACGTTGCACGCCAGCCGAGCCTCATTGGGCACCCACACATGAAAGGAAAGTCTTTCACTCCTGCTTCTAGAAGGCAATGAATAAAGGGTAAATTATACTTCAACCCCCTAACGTTGAGCTCAAAAACATTTAACCCCTTGACATCATTCCGGAACCATAGTTTCTATTCCCAACGGATACTTTTTGTTCCGCTAGAACAATGGAGAGTTGAGAACGATAATTTATTGCTCCTAGTGTTTCTATGCCAATCGGACAGTTAAGCCCTCAAATTACACCAGTGCTTTTAAAACCGGACTGGAAGACAAACCGAAAAGACATCCAATTCGGTCCTAATCGGTTTGGTCCTACGGTTTAAACCGCATAAAATATCTTTTTCTAAATAGATAGTTACTAAATTCTTCAATGACAATGTTTGATTCGTGGGTTAACAAACGAACCGGTTTATTCAAAGACCGAACCAAAACATGTTCAGGTTCCGGTCCAAATCGGTCGTACGCCCGATCCGATCAGATTTTGAAAACACTGATTTACACTAGAAATAGCCATTGACGAAAATACCCTTTTTCGAATGAGATTTAAGTGACAACTGTTCCACATGCCAAACACCCCCCTAAAATGCTGTATTTTGCCTCCTTCAACTCAGGTTTGATCAGATAAAAATTATCAAATGAGAAAATTAAGTAGTTTATAACTTTTGTGCTAACATTTCAAACTTTAGGGATCGATTTAAAACAAAATAAACTACAAAAGGATAAGTGTTTTTGAGCTAAACTTCACGAGAAAAAAGTATAATATATTCATGAATAAATAAGAGGGTTGCTTTGACATTGCCCCCCAATTTTGGAGTACGATTTTATTCCAACCTCCTTAAAGAGGATGGAGCATCCCGCTCTCTCATTGGTTCATTCCAAGGGTATGTTTGTCATTTCATACTGTTTATCATGGTGAAATGACCAAAAGCCCTCGAGATGGACCAATAAGAGAGATCAGGATGCTCCAACCTCTTTAAGGAGGTTAGAAAAAAATTCGTTCTCCAAATTTTGCCTTGAATTAGAACTTACCCCCCATATTTCATTAATTAGACTTTATCCTTCAAAACATAACAATTCCGTCAGTTCACCGTCTAAGAGAAAGGATGAGCTGACGGAAAAAAAAAAAGTTTTGGGGGGTGAGCTGACAGGACAGTTAGTTTTGGGGGGTAAAGTCTAATTCAAAGTAAAATTTGGTCGGCAAAGTCAAAATAACCCTAAAAAATACTATTTAGCCCCAGCACCAACAGTCAACCAGAATGATGTGTCACGATCAGAGTCGTCCGTTTCACGCGTAGCAGGCACACAAAGGGACGCTACGATTATGATGCCACGTCAGTCTGTATAAATGAATCGTTCAAAGCTATTGGTGTGAATAGAATGGATAATATCTCTCGGTCAATTTCATGAATCTTTTTTTATATATATAATTCTCTCAACTTTTTACAATAAGTAAAAAAAAAAAAAAAATTCACGCAAAGGCCAACTAGGGCACTAATACGTTCGACGATCACTGAACGGACGCCCGTGATCTTCTGATCATCACCGTCTGGCCGGATCGGTGATCATCCGGGGCACGGGGTCGTGGGCGTGCCGGTGCTCCCCCTCGTACGTAACGATGAGCATCGATGGGTCCTCGGGCGCCCGCTCCACGTGCTTCCTCGCCGGGCACCCCCGCACGGTGCTGCACTTGTAGTACCCCCTGAGCAAAATAATGCAACGTGTCAGATCGCGTCGGATGATCCGACGGCCGAGAGCAGAGGCGGAAGTATCGTTACCTGGGGTAAGGGGACCCCTTGATCGGCTTCTGCCCGTACTTCCTCCACGTGTGCTCGTCCGGCGGGATGTCCGCCGTCTTCGAGCTGATCGCCGGCACCCTTATCGTCCTCATCGCCCGAGATTTCCTGCATCCCCACGGCGCATGTTAGACCATATGGAAGGGTTTTGCTAAAATGCGCAATGCGCGGCCGGGAGTTACCTGCTCTTGGAGCAGTGACAGCTGCCTCCGGAAGCGGCGCCGGAGTGGGCGTGGACGCTGCATTTCTTCTTGAATGGTGACGAGAGGGGCGGCTTCCCGGCGGAGGCGGCGGCAGCGGGCAACGGGGGAGGGAGGAGGGAGGACCCCTGATTGCCGTTGGTGGCGCTGCCGTCGCCGGTGATTGACGACAGGAATGACGAGTTTTCGGAGGAGATCGGGGGCGAGATACTGCATCCGTCCTTGCCGTACAGACCGGCGCCGCCGAGTGGGCACGGGGTGGATCCGGGCTTGGTGAAGTCCAGCGTCAGGGTTTGGGGCGCCGGCGGGGTAAGGGCCGGCATCGGCGGCGGCGGGGAGGGTGAGGGGGGTAGCTGGGGCCCGCGGCGGAAGCGGGCGTGGCCGGTGCGGTCGAGGACGGAGATCATCTTCCTGAACTTGGAGACTGTGAGATCGGTGATCTCCCTGCAGTCGACCTGCTGGGGGTTCCGGTGGTGGGAGAGCTGGAAGAGCAGGTGCTCCAGGCTCCGGAGCCCGGCGGCGGCCGCCTCCTGGATGGCGATCTGGTCGTCCATCTTCGAGTAGCCCATCAGATCGACGGCCATAACGGATCGTCGAGATGTCGGGATCGCCGGAGGAGTTGGTAGGTTTCAGATCGAAGGGTAGGAAATGGGAGGGGAGAGGAGGGGGGGGGCTTTATAAGGTGGGAGTCAAAATGGATCTTTAGATCGGACGGCTCTCATCGATTTGGAAAACCTCGTGATGCGAATTAGTCAGTGCTGGTTCCACGGAGTTGGTGCTTCTGTTGTGGAAAATGGGGAAGTTTGACCCGGCTGGCTCCCCGAGAAAAAGGCTGTCGGCCTACTCGTATCGCGAGATATCGTATAAAACCGAGATGTTTATATCGTCGGAGCAGGTCATCCACCCACGGATGAGTTGACTTTTGGTATAATAACCAACGCCAAACCAGTTAGTCAAACCTTTGGACGTTTCTCAATTAAACAAATAAAAACTTCTAGAGGATTTTTTTAGGGAAATTTTATTCGTACCCCAAAAATCTATAATTAGCCCCCCGTTTCCCTATCGTTTCTCAATAACTTACTCAAAAACCCTTTAATACCAACAATGCCCTTTTCTTTTGTACCCCAAACCCTAACTCAATGTGTTTTGTACTCCCAACTCAACCCAAGGTCTCTTTGAACTTCCTTAGCCCAAACCCAACCCGTCAGGTTGGCCGGTTGATCGGGTTGTGCAAGGTGGGTTGACCGGCTTCAATATGGTAGAGGAGAAATATTGGGATAGGTTCGGGTTGGACTAGTGCTGGCAATTTCGGACCCGACACGACCCGACACAAAGTTAGCGGGTCTGGGTCTGGTCTAAACGGGTTCAGGTCGTAAACGGGTCAACACGATACACCCATTTAATAAACGGGTCGGGTCCGGATTTAGTATTCAATGGATCGTGTCGGGTCGGGTTGGGTCTACCCGCAACCTGATACTATAATATATAATACCAGCGGGTCTTTTGGGTCGAGTCGGAATGGGTCGGATCGTGTCAATTGAATAGACCCAGGTGGTAAACGGGTCTTATCGGGTCTACCCGTTTATTAGCGGGTCGGGTACGGGTTTAGGATCCAGACACACGATTAGTTAAATGGGTCAGGTTCGGGTCTAGGGGTTTTGGACACGACACGAAACTAGACACGACACGACCCGTTACCACCCCTAGGTTGGACTCGGGTTGGGTTCGGGTTCGGGTTGGCCCGCCCTTATGCCATTTAAGTACCAGCCAACTACATGGGGTTTATTTAAGAGTGGGGTGTATTCAAGAGTGCATATAATTGGGGTATATTTAAGGGGGTATATGTTTGATTAGGGTATAATCAAGTTGGAGCGGGCTATTTAACTGGGGTGTATTGAAGGTGGGGTGTAAGGGGGAAGGGTATTTTTGAGATAGGAATGGGGTATGAAAAAAAAAAAAAAGGGGTGTGTTCAAGTTTGTTGGAAATGGGGGCTAAATACAGATTTTTGGGGTATGAATTAGGGGTGGCAATGGGTCAGGTCGGGTCGGGTTCGGGTCGGGTTGAGACATATGTATAAGGGCAAAACACCCAACCCGAACCCGACCCGTTTAATAAACGGGTCAAAAACTTAAACCCAAACCCGACCCGCCTAATAAACGGGTTGACCCGACCCGACCCATTTAACCCATTTACTAAACGGTCGGGTCGTGTCGGGTCGGGTTGGCTCGGGTTGGGTCAACAGAACCCATGTAAACCTGTTGGGTTGGGTCAAGACAAGTCGGATTGGGCCGAGTTTGATCGGGTTGGGTCGGATTGGGCCGGGTTTGATCGGGTTGGGTCGGGTTGGCTCGGGTCGGGTCGGGTCGGGTCGGGTTGACACGACCCATTTGTTAAACGGGTCAAGTCGGGTCAATTGGGTTATAAGTACAAACCCAAACCCGATCCATTAAATAAACGGGTCAATCAGGTCGACCCGTTTATGACCCGAACCCGTTTAGGCCAAACCCAAACCCGCTAACTTCGGGTCGGGTTCGGGTCGGGTTGGCGGGTCGGGTCAAGAATTGCCACCCCTAGTATGAATAAAATTTCCCCTTTTTTAAGGGCAAATTATATCAACCTCCCCAACTATGGGGGTAGTTTCGTATTGGTCCCTCAACTTTTTTTTTTGAACAAATAAGCCTCCAAATTATGGACCAATTTGAAATCGTTGTCATCCATATACGGAATGTGTCAAATGACTAAAATACCCCATTCTTTCTTCTAAACAGATCAGAAAAGGGGGAGGGAGGTTTGCTCTGCAACTCCGGTCCCCCCCCCCCATCTTTATGTCGACCTGGCATAATCGCTGGCTTGCTTCGCCGGCACCTTTGGTGCGCATGTAGGTCGCGGCCGGCATGGGGTCCAAGAAGTAGGGGGTCTGAGGTGGTGTGAGGGAATGGGAGGAAGGTTTTGCAATCCCGACCGCCACGACCCCCCCACCCTCCTCCTTCCTCTCGGTCTAGCACAACCGACGACCTACCTCGCCGGTGCCTCCGGTGTACGCACAGGTCGCAGCCGGGCTAGGGTCTTCGTCGGAACACCGTCAGTGATCAGCGGACCTGAGGTGTCTTTAGTAGGTCGGGGAGAAGGTGGTGGTGGTCAGGTCACCTGAGAGAGAGAGAGAGAGAGAGAGAGAGAGAGAGAGAGAGAGAGAGAGAGAGAGAGAGAGAGAGAGAGAGAGAGAGAAGGGTAAAACCGGAAGAAAATAAATAAATAATGACCACGTCAGTTTTTTTTGTCAAATCTGATGGTGATCAATTAACGAAGGGGTCAACTTGTTAAAGTTGCATAGTTTGAGGGTTTATTTGTTCAAAAAAAAGTTCAGGGATCAATGTGAAACTACCCCCATAGTTCAGAAGAGATTTATGTAATTTGATCTTTTTAAAAAGAGCAACACTATTTGTCGTCCTACTTTGTCTTCGGGGACCGACGAACTTGACGTGACATCTGATCACAATCGTTCCAGACGCGAATCAATACGTGTGGGGCTGGTTCAACGGACGGTTGTGATCGGAGCCACATCAAGGTGACCCTATTTGGGAGGACAAAGTTGGAGACTGAATAGCGTGTTCCTTTTTTTATTGACATTATTAGAAGATGGTAAACCACCGTATTAAATGCTAATTTAGTCATGCAATCCATTGTTCATATTTGTCTTGTACTTAGGTCTGTAAATTAATGCTAGGCTGGTCAAAGACTCAAAGGTCTATCCAAAGCCGACCTGAATTGTACTCAAGCCCAAATGACATGCAAATGAACGACTATAGCCCAGTTATGGTATCAATCATAACCGTCAATTGCACACAGCCCGATCGATGAATCGAACCCAATCCCAAATTATATGTAAAAGAACGGTTATGATTTAATTTTGACTTCAATCTATCTTATAACCTAAGATCTATATTTTTTTTTTTACATAAAATCTATCTTTTTTATTTCATTATTCAAAACCATATTCAATTTAGGCACTGCAAAACATGCTTATGATCGCATTTATCACCAATAATACTTTGATGATTGGACCATTTCGATACCAACAAGTGAGTGGGTGTATAATAAGGGCAACAACGTGCTTTACTTATTTTAGTCAACTCTTGGAATAGCTATCTACCTATCTGTCTATACTAATCTTAAAAAGATGAGGTCTTTGGTGCCCCATGGCAGCCTCCAATTTCCATTCTCCCATTCTCTCTCATCTCTCTTTTTTTTTCTTTTAAAATTCTTTTATAATTAGACATATTACTCTCTCTCTCTCTCTCTCTCTCTCCACACGTAATCGACACGGTGCCAGATGTGCAATTTGATCGAGTAGCATCGCAATCGTCCATGCATTGCATGATATTAGTACTAGCATTAATCTTATAAAGTTGAGGCCTTTAGTGCCATGTGGCAACATTCCCATTCCCCCGCTCTCTCACATCTCACTCTCTCGCCTTTTAATTTTTTTTTTAATTAAACGCATTCCTCTCTCCCTCTCTCTCTCTCTCTCTCTCTCTCTCACACACACACACACACACACACACATACATAATGGGGATGCAGTGCCGGATGTGCAATCCAATCGAGCAACATCGTAATTGTTCATGCATTGCAAAGGATGGGCGATCAATTTCTTTTATAATTAAACACATTCCTCTCTCTCTCTCTCTCTCTCTCTCTCTCTGTCTGTCTCTCTCTCTCTCTCTCTCCCTAATGGGGAGCTGGATTTGGTGCCAGATGTGCGATCAGTTTGATTGGGCTTCATAATCGTTCGTGCAATGTATGACATGCATCCATTACAACGCAAACGTTCTTTTGCGGTGACCAAAACTGACTGTTTATACCCTCAATCGAGGGTCTGGTCGTCGAATATCGTAGTTGCAAAAGCCTCCATCACAATAAACTTATTCAGTCGGCATTGCCGGATTTTATGCACCAATTTAGGCGGCCAGGCTGCTGGATTTGAAGCGGCTGAACTGGCCGCTGAATATATATATATATATATATATATATATATATATATATATATATATATATATATATATATATATATATATATATATATATATATATATATATATATATATATATATATATATATATATATATATATATATATATATATAGAGAGAGAGAGAGAGAGAGAGAGAGAGAGAGAGAGAGAGGCTTGTTACATTGCGCTGTGCGCTGCCCCCGCCTGCAAATGCGCTGCGCGATTTTCCACCGTCCGATCGCGCGGATCGGCTGCGAAACCCGCGCGAAACACCCTGGCCGTTTGATCCCGTGCAGCGCACCCCCGCCCGGCCGTCCGATCTAGCGGATCGGCTGCGAACCGGCGCGAACTCTCCCGCCTGTCTGATCGCCTGATCCCGGCCGTTTGACCCCATGCAGCGCACCCCCGCCGGGCATATAATAATTCGGTTCGATTCCCATCCGTCGGATCGATGAGAATCGAACGGACGTAAATGTTTTTCGCTGTTACTGTAGCGGCAATGTTTTTCGCTGTTACTGTAGCCGCTACAGTAACAGCGAAAAACATTTACGTCCGTTTGATTCCCATCGATCCGACGGATAGGAATCGAACCGAACGATCGGACAGCCGGGGGTAGGTGCGCTGCACGGGATCAGACGGCCAGATCCAGGCGATCAGACGGGTGGGAGAGTTCGCCCCGGTTCGCAGTCGATCCGCTCGATCGGACGGCCGGGCAGGGGTGCACTGCACGGGATCAAACGGCCAGGGTGTTTCGCGCGGGTTTCGCAGCCGATCCGCGTGATCGGACGGTGGAAAATCGCGCAGCGCATTTGCTGGCGGCGGCAGCGCACAGCGCAATGTAACAAGCCTCATATATATATATATATATATATATATATATATATATATATATATATATATATAGGGAAATGAGTTCCTATGAAATGTCATAGGGAGTACCCTATGACATATGGTGAGTTAGTAACCCTAGAATATTTAGAATGTTCTGAATTTTTATGAGAATGATCACCCTATCTTAGATAGGAACCCCGCAAAAAATCGGCTCATTCTAAAACTTCTAGAGGCATCAAATATGATTTTCAATTTAACGGTTAAAATGGATGGCCGAAAAAGCATCTAGCATTTGATGCCCCAACAAGTTTTAGAATGCTTTGATTTTTTGTGGACATTCTATCTAAGGTAAGGTGATCACCCTCAAAAAAATTCAGAACATTCTAAACATTCTCGCATTACTAATTCACCATATGTCATAGGGTACTCCCTATGACATGTCATAGGAACCCAGTCCTCATATATATATATATATATATATATATATATATATATATATATATATATATATATATATATATATATATATATATATATATATATATATATATATATATATATATATATATATATATATATATATATATATATATATATATATATATATATACTTTGGCTCCCAAGTCTGATTGCTCCCAATTAAACCTGTTTAACTTAAGGAAAAAAAAGCTTCGGCGTCCAAGCCTGACCACACCTACACAACAAGCTGCAGAGGCTCGAGTAAGTACATTAATTATATTTATTCTATAAAATCGTCCATTATTTTTGATGTCTCAAAGAATACGACTTCATTGGTTCTGTCGGTGAGGGCCTTCACGAGCCTCTGGGCAACGCTGTGGAGGAAGTTGGTGTTGGGAATCAAGGGCTCCGGTGGTCTTCGGATCGATCGTCGGGTCATTCGTGGAAGAGTCGTGTTATAGATCAAGGAACAAAACGATGTGGAGATCACTCCTATTACCGGCAACTGAGAACACGAGACAGCACACAATGGTACAAAATTAAACTAGCAATCAAGGACTTGGATTATTACTAACAAGAGTACACCAAGTAATGGTGTTTGTTTGTTGAACCCGGCTGACCCAAAGCTTGCTGCTCTCAATCATCACATATACACGAAATAGAGAACCTACCAAGAGATACACAGAGATTACTGAAGGATCATCAAGAGATGGAAGTACCTCGGAGGAGAAACTAAGATAGCCGCATCAAAAAACTCGAAGAAACTAAGATCCACACACTGAATCCTATGCCTTTCCTCTTCGTCATCTCTTTCTCTTTCCCTTCCTTCTTCCTCTCTACTTTCCTTCTACTCTCCTCTCTACACGAGAAACCCTAGACCGGGCTTCCGTTCTCTCCTCATCCATGACTCGATCTCAATCCTCTACCCAAGAAGAATCACTCACCGTGTAATTGCCGCCTTGAGACTCCAAGAACCCAGGGGCAGCACTGCGCTGCCCCCCTCCCCCTCAGATCCTTCACTTCTTCCCACGACTTCCCCTTCGCGTAGACGATCTCCGATCGCCTCGTAACCGTCGTCGATGATTCCCACACGTTCTAGACCTAGTCTTAATGCCACCTTTGCTTCCCTTAAATAGGGAAGCAATTGCATACCAAAGGGAGACCCAAAACCGCCTTAAATTTTACCCAAAGCAACTCGAACTCGCAGCCCATCCAATCCAACCTGAACCCGTCACTGCCAGACTAAGGTCGTGCGCACGATGAACCCATTGGGCACGATCTCTCCTAGTTTTACCCGTCGCTTATCCTGTCGATTCCCTGATCGCATGACTTATGCCAAAGTTATGAGTACGACCTGATGAAATCGTGTGCACGATCATGTATGGGCATTGGCTTTTGAAAGCCAAAACCCAACAACCGGTGCCCTTCTGCTCCGGCAGGGACATGCCCTCGCTGAACAGCAAGTCGATGTTGGTGGAGTTGGGAAAGCAGAGGTTGGCATTGATGTTGATTGCAAACGAACGAACGGCTCTGACCCAGTTATGGCATCAATCATAACCGTTCATTGCACACAGCCCGATCGATGAATCGAACTCAGTCCCAAATTATATGTAAAAGAACGGTTATGATTTAATTTTGACTTCAATCTATCTTATAACCTAAGATCTATATTTTTTTTTACATCAAATCTGTCTTTTTTATTTCATTATTCAAAACCATATTCAATTTAGACACTGCAAAACAGGCTTATGATCGCATTTATCACCAATAATACTTTGATGATTGGACCATTTCGATACCAACAAGTGAGTGGGTGTATAATAAGGGCAACAACGTGCTTTACTTATTTTAGTCAACTCTTGGAATAGCTATCTACCTATCTGTCTGTACTAATCTTAAAAAGATGAGGTCTTTGGTGCCCCATGGCAGCCTTCAATTTCCATTCTCCCATTCTCTCCCATCTTCTTTTTTTTTTCTTTTAAAATTCTTTTACATATAACTCTCTCTCTCTCTCTCTCTCTCTCTCTCTCTCTCTCTCTCTCTCTCTCTCTCTCTCTCCACACGTAATCGACACGGTGCCAGATGTGCAATTTGATCGAGCAGCATCACAATCGTCCATGCATTGCACGATATTAGTACTAGCACTAATCTTATAAAGTTGAGACCTTTAGTGCCACGTGGCAACATTCCCATTCCCCCGCTATCTCACATCTCACTTTCTCGCCTTTTAATTTTTTTTTTAATTAAACACATTCCTCTCTCTCTCTCTCTCTCTCTCTCTCTCTCTCTCTCTCTCTCTCTCACACACACACACACACACACACACACACACACACACACACAATGGGGATGCAGTGCCGGATGTGCAATCCAATCGAACAACATCGTAATTGTTCATGCATTGCACAGGATGGGTGATCAATTTCTTTTATAATTAAACACATTCCTCTCTCTCTCTCTCTCTCCCTCCCTCCCTAATGGGGAGCTGGATTTGGTGCCAGATGTGCGATCAGTCTGATTGGGCATCATAATCGTTCGTGCAATGTATGGCATGCATCCATTACAACGCGAACGCTCTTTTGCGGTGAACAAAACTGACTGTTTATACCCTAAATCAAGGGTCTGGTCGTCGAATATCGTAGTTGCAAAAGCCTCCATCACAATAGACTTATTCAGTCGGCATTGCCGGATTTTATGCACCAATTTAGGCGGCCAGGCTGCTGGATTTGAAGCGGCTGAACTGGCCGCCGAATATATATATATATATATATATATATATATATATATATATATATATATATATATATATATACTTTGGCTCCCAAGTCTGATTGCTCCCAGATAAACCTGTTTAACTTAAGGAAAAAAAAGCTTCGGCATCCAAGCCTGACCACACCAACACAACAAGCTGCAGAGGCTCGAGTAAGTACATTAATTATATTTATTCTATAAAATCGTCCATTATTTTCGATGTCTCAAAGAATACGACTTCATTGGTTCTGTCGGTGAGGGCCTTCACGAGCCTCGGGGCAACGCTGTGGAGGAAGTTGGTGTTGGGAATCAAGGGCTCCGGAGGTCTTCGGATCGATCGTCGGGTCATTCGTGGAAGAGTCGTGTTATAGATCAAGGAACAAAACGATGAGAAGATCACTCCTATTAACGGCAACTGAGAACACGAGACAACACACAATGGTACAAAATTAAACTAGCAATTAAGGACTTGGATTATTACTAACAAGATTACACCAAGTAATGGTGTTTGTTTGTTGAACCCGGCTGACCCAAAGCTTGCTGCTCTCAATCATCACATATACACGAAATAGAGAACCTACCAAGAGATACACAGAGATTACGTACTGAAGGATCATCAAGAGATGGAAGTGCCTCGGAGGAGAAACTAAGATAGCCGCATCAAAAAACTCGAAGAAACTAAGATCCACACACTGAATCATATGCCTTTCCTCTTCGTCATCTCTTTCTCTGTCCCTTCCTTCTTCCTCTCTACTTTTCTTCTACTCTCCTCTCTACACGAGAAACCTTAGACCGGGTTTCCGTTCTCTCCTCATCCATGACTCGATCTCAATCCTCTACCCAAGAAGAATCACTCACCGTGTAATTGCCGCCTTGAGACTCCAAGAACCCAGGGGTAGCACTGCGCTGCCCCCCTCCCCCTCAGATCCTTCACTTCTTCCCACGACTTCCCCTTCGCGTAGACGATCTCCGATCGCCTCGTAACCGCCATCGATGATTCCCACACGTTCTTGACCTAGTCTTAATGCCACCTTTGCTTCCCTTAAATAGGGAAGCCATTGCATACCAAAGGGAGACCCAAAACCGCCTTAAATTTTACCCAAAGCAACTCGAACTCGCAGCCCATCCAATCCAACCTGAACCCGTCACTGCCAGACTAAGGTCGTGCGCACGATGAACCCATTGGGCACGATCTCTCCTAGTTTTACCTGTCGCTTATCCTGCCGATTCCCTGATCGCATGACTTATGCAAAAGTTATGAGTACGACCTGATGAAATCGTGTGCACGATCATGTATGGGCATTGGCTTTTGAAAGCCAAAACCCAACAACCGGTGCCCTTCTGCTCCGGCAGGGACATGCCCTCGCTGAACAGCAAGTCGGTGTTGGTGGAGTTGGGGAAGCCGAGGTTGGAATTGTCGTTGAACGGCAAGTCAATGTCAGTGAAGTTGGGGAAGCCGAGGTTGCTCGCCGCTCGTTGATCACTCGCTCGTCCGTTGCCTGCTAGTCGGCTTCGCGCTGCCGCGACATCACCTTCATCTACCAGCGCCGGTTGTCGCCGTCCGCCTCCTATCGTTCGTCGCTCGCCCATCACAAACTGCCTGTCGCTCGCTCGTACCCATCGCTCCCTCTCTCGTCCGTCCCCCGTCGCTCACCATTTATTGCACCCTTATCGCCCGTCGATCACTCGCTTGCTCGCCTGTCGTCTGTCGCTAGCCCGCTGTCCGCCAGTTATTGTCGATATTGGCGACCGCTCTATTGCCTTCATCTGCAACCGTCGCTTGTGCTATTGCCCACCGCCTATCACCCGTTGCTCATTCACTCGCCCATCGTTGGTCACTCACCGGCCTCCCATCGCCGGCCACCTCATAACACCATTCCGATTTCAAAACGGTGTTATGAGAGTGAGAGGATCCATCGGAGACTAATTGCTTCTTTAGATTGCTAACAACCTAGAGTTACAATGGATGGCATTGATTAAACCATGATTTGCGGTAATCAATAAAACCAAACTAGGATTAATCAAAAAATAGTGAAAAGAATACAAAGCAATAATAGAAAATCATAAAAAAAACTGTAAAGCGGAGAGAAAATCAGAAGGAAACATATCCAATAAACGCACCTGGATGAACTCCAAATTAATATTAACAGCAGTTGGATGAAAGGGATTAGAAATTAGAGAAGAAATTGAACCCAAATTTTTTTTTTTCAGAGATAAGCTTCTCAAAATTAACCAAAAAAGAAAATGAGAAATAAACAAATACCTATCCATTCTCGATGCCCTAGCACGATGATGATGAATGTATAAAAGAATACGTTAATAAAGAAAAAACAAAGCATATCACAGATTTTTTTCTTCTACCTAGGATCTATGCCATGGGATTTGTTGGGGGAAAAATCTCGCTGGCGAGGCCGCTCGACCTGTAAGGCAAAGAAAACGTGAACGGATGGCCACGTGAGGAGCGCAGACCCTCCGACGCTCAAGTCAGTCAGGGTTCGAAAAAGGGAGAGCTCTAGTAGTCAAAAAAATGTCTCGGTTTTGAGTTTCGAATCTGTATTTTGGAGCCGGGGATCGTACATTTATAGATCTTTTGCAGACCGCAAACGTTAGACACGTGGCCGCTTTTTTTCGCACCTTCTACCCCTTCACGTGCCAGCCCATATGGGCCCTTAATGGCCTTTGTCTTTTAGCCTGCCAGACGATGGTGGTCTAGTCCATATGGGTGTTCTAGAAGGCTCTAATCTGGGGCGTTCTAGACCGATCTTAGCCGACGAATGTGGCTCGCAATCGTCCACGTAGTTCCACGGGGGTGGTGACATCTATCGAATTGTTACCGCCTTTCTGCAGGCGACCCCTATGGGAAAGGAGGTGAACTCCTTTGCTGTTACGTGATCGGGCGAGCTCCCGGACGAGCTGTGGGCGTTGAATCCTCTGATTGGTTCTCTAAGCTCTGTCAGGGGCGACCTCTTCCGCGTGCGAGCCGATCACATGCAGTCAGGGCGAGCTCCTGGGTGAGCTGTGGGTGTTAGTCTGGGGCGACCTCTTCTGCGTGCGAGCCGGTCGCGTGCGGTCAGGTCGAGTTTCTAGGCGAGCTGTGGGAGTTAGTCTGGGGCAACCTCTTCCGCGTGCAGTCAGGGCGAGCTCCTAGTCGAGCTGTGGGCGCCAAACAATGGGCAAAAGATGAGTCCTTCAAAGGGGGCACCTTGCGTGCAAACTGAATGTGTGCAAGGTGTTTGTGAAGGCCGAGGCCGGCTTCTTTGAGAATGTTCTTTGAACTCCAATACCTATTTTGGTTACAATGCTGCTTATCAAAAAATCGGGATTGGCCTTGAATCCCGAGCTCATCCGGGGATGCTTATTCTTTGGTTACCCGAGGTTGCCTTGGGTGTACCCAAAGACAAGGGCGATCTCCCTGAGGACTCCTATTTGTCTCGTCGTGCTCTCCTGATGCTGCCACGTGGATGACGAGTCGGTGACATTTTTTGGCACCATCAGGATTCATTGAATCCCTCAGAATATCGCTACTTCTAGCTTGCATTCACCCCAATGGCCATTGCCATTCCATGGCGGATACCTGCCTTGAGGATTCATCGGATCCCTCAGTTGAATCCAATTCTAAAGAAACCGATCATCAAATGGATGAATGTAAAGAGAGATGGAAACCAAATAGATACTGCGATGAAGGTCTAGGGTTGGATTCAAGCTGGGCAACGTGTAGATCAGCGAGAGAATAGGACACTTTTGCACTGAACGAAAGATCACTGAAGCCCCATTCTGAAGAAGAGGTGCAGAGAGGCCCATGACTTGAGATGGATGGAGGGATCAAAAATCATCATTGTTGATGCGATGGGAAGGTCGGCGAGAGACTTTCCTCCTTTGTTAACCCACGCTCTCTTTCTCTCTATTGAATTGATGATTGAATATAAACTTCAATCACACGCACAAGCTCGCGGACGAATCAGCGACCGATGTCTTAAGCCCCAATCCGAAGAAGAGGTCTAGAGAGACTCGAGACTTGAGATGGATTAAGGGATCAAAAATCACCATTACTGGCATGATGGGAAGGTTGGTGAGAGATTTTCACCCTTGTTTCCCCACGATCTCTTTCATCCCCCATGATCTAGCTCTCTCTCTCTATCGTGAATCGATGATTGAAAAGAAACTTCAATCGCATGCATAGTCTGGATGACGGATTAACAACTGATTGTATATGCAAACTTATCGATGCAGAACAAGCAATCTAACACAAATAAAGAAATAGTAAGGGGTCGTTTGGTTGCTGTGCAAATGATGTGCGTACATCTGCTTGCACATGTACATAAGACTACCTCCCGATCTTCTATTGAAGTAAAAACTGGTGTACTATCTGTAATAGTGCTCCTAGAAACAACATAGAGGCTCCCGATCCGTCACCCGAGTGCGAACTTGCATCCCAAAGAATCCAGAGTACCAAGAGAGATAAGATTATTCTTCAAATCTGGAACATGTCGAACGTTAGTCAAAGTCCTAACAATACCAACATGCATACAGATTTTGATTTCTCTTCCCAATGGTTTTGCATGTGAAATCATTCCCTATCAAGACCGAACCACCATTCACCTTCTGTTAGGAGGAGAACCAATCTCGATTGGGACACATATGGTAAGAGCAATAAGAATCTAGGATCCAATTATTATTCAGATCATCTCGAATTATGACTGATAAAACTACATCATCTAACAAATCCTCCACTACGTGAGTTACGTCAGACGATGCTCATGATATGCACTCTTCCTAAACGTACTTCTCTTCACTTTCAGCTTAGGATAGTTAGACTTGATATGACCACTCTTATGACAGTAATAGCACTCCATATCTTTTCTTGGTCTAGACTTAGATCTAGACTTTTCCTTTGAAGAGCCTTTATTCTCTGATCTTCCTCTTTCCACAAAAAAGCTAAAACTACTATCCGTCTGTAACTCTGTAACTGAAAGCTTCTTCTTGAAATCATTAGATAGAAGGGTTGCCATGATTTTCTCAAGTTCAATAGTCTCCTTCATATAAAGCATCATCGTAACCAGGTGCTCGAAGCGCTCCGGTAAAGAAGAGAGAAGAATAAGAGATTTGTCTTCCTTTTTGATGTCTACTTTGTTATTCAATAATTCAGACATGATCCGACTGAATTCATTAAGGTGCTAGTGGATGAAAGTAAATTCCTTCATGCGAAACATATAAAGCTGTTGCTTCAAGAACAATCAATTTATAAGAGACATTGTTATGTACTGGTTTTCAATTTTTGTCCAGATCACCGCCACAGAACTTTTATACATCACGAGATACTTAATCGCATTCCCCAGACAATTAATATCGGATTATGCTACAGGCATGAATATCAAACTCTGTCCAATCCTTTCCCGATATATATGTAGACTTCGCCTTCGAACCATACAGAGCTTTGTAAAAACCCTGTTGAATTAATAAATCTCTAACGCTAATATGCCATAAGACAAAGTTAGACTTCCCTTCAAATTTCTTTATGTCAATCTTAAGATTTGATACCTTCGATAATTTAATTATTATAACAATTGATTAAGAACAATAAGCCAAGGTCTGATACCAATTTATTGCAGATCCTCTTAAACGGTACTGGATGAACAATCCAATACCGTATCATTCCAACCACGTGGACCAACGTAGATCAATTGCGAATTACAATTCTCTCACAAATTGATGCAGAACAAGTAATCAAACACAAATAGAGAAATAACAAAGAAAGAAAAAAAAAAAAAAACACCACAAAGTAATTATAGAGAAAGAGTTGAGAGATTTACGTGGGAACCCTTATAGGAAAAATCACGGACAAAAATGATTAAACGATCCACTGGAACGAAGAACGAAATGGAGTTACAAGTAATGTCCAACTCCAACGAGATGAACTCCATTCGTCGAGAGCACCTCCTTCTTCTCCAAACCCTCTCCAAGCCTCCCTCAAAGTTTTCACTTCAATACAATACAATCCCCAAAACCCTAGACCCCTTTATATATCAAGAGAATATGTTACATAGGCTTAATCCCTAAATCCCCCTCAAAACAGTCCAAATAGAAAAGACAAATCGTGCTTGACTAGGCCTAAGCCATGCTTGTCATGCACAGTTGTGCGCACGACACGACTGCCTGAACTAGAGTTTATCTTTTTGTTGAATGACGCGTTGATAATTTTGGGCTCGAAGTTGTGCGCATGACCCTACATTTGTGCGCACGATCATCTGATGATAGATATTCGTCTTTTTCCAAAGGACGCATAGACTTTTTCGGAGGGTCGGGTTGTGCGCACGACTTTTCCAGATCGTGCGCACGACCCCTACAATTGAGCCATATCTGAACACACTCTACATCAACTATATTTTTGAATCAAGCGCCCAGATTACAAAGTTGAGAGAGAACTCGGATCATCCAGCTAATTTATAGGATATTTTATTTGGAAAATATTTTATTTTTTCCAAAAATTTTCAAGCGGCTAGATAAGGAAGCGATTGATCATGATGATAAGTGAGAGAGAGAATCCAGGGGAGGGAGTTGGTTGACGGGGGGAAAGAGATCGTTCGTTAATTTTTGAGTGAATGATCAGATCTATTTGGATCATTTTTGTCTAGTCAGCTTATTGTTCCATTTTGTCTAGTCAGCTTGTAGACCGTGTGCCATATTATATAGATAATGTTTATATACATCTGATCATAATATGATTTTTTGTAACAAAAAAATACATTTAACTGTGTCAAACAAAGTCGATTCTATCTCCCAAAAAGAAGAGTAACAATTTGATAAAAAAGAATAATTATTTCATAAATAGTATTTATGCACTTCTAATCGCAAATGATTTTTTTTTTAAGACAAAAAATGCATTCATCTATGCGACACCAATTAGATTCAATCTCGCGCATAAAGAATAGCAATCCGGTAAAAATGAGTAATTGTTTGTCCGATTGACAAAATATTATCTTTTCCTGAAAATATACATTAAAATTTATCAGATTGTTGTGTGATTTTAAATCGATAGCCTGGAGTATGTGGTTAATTTCAAAATGTTTTTCGTGCAAGAAAACGCCCAAGCTCAATTGATGGTAGAAAATATAAATTCGATGAACTTTGACCACACAGTGTTGTCGTTTTTATTTTTCTGGATCGGAATGGTTTCAGGGAAGACCTAAAGCAACACGGGACTTGTAGGGGAGCTTATTGCAAGTCCATACTTTGTTGGGAACCTATTATTAAGTCCCTCTCTTAAATTAATCGGCTTGATTGACTTAACGTTATATTCACGATAAAATCACGGGATATATCGCGATTAAATTGATTTTAAATGAAAGTTGAAACGATGGATAAAAAAAAGAAGAAAGAAAGAAAATGATGACTCAGCAGGTGATGAATTTTTTGCCGAAACGTTGACTGTGGCGAACAAGAGTTGCATGTGAGGAAGGCATCGAAGTATCCAATAGATACATTGAGCCATGAAACCATGTGGATGGCCGATGCCTTCCACGTCTGAATTTGTTCATAGTTTATGTCCAATTGTATTTTTAAATATAATTTTCTCATTAATAATATATTAGCTCAGTTTATGTCCACTTGTATATCTTATGGAATCACTACTACCTATATAAAGGTTATATCATATTTTATTACATTATAAAGTAGGGGTGGGACTTAGGCGGGTTGAAGGGTTGAAAGGTCAGCCCATGCCCAACCCAATTTGTACAAATCTTAACCCGTTTTGTCCGTGGAACCCAGGGAACCTGTAGAAGCCCGACCCATGTTTGCCCCTTCTAGTTGCTCGGGTTGCCCAATTTGCAAAATAATGGGCGGGTTGCCCAATTAGAAATGCTTATTCACAAATAGATGGGGAAAAAAGCCAACAGATTTTTGAATTGTATAAAAAAAATCTTTTATTTGCATAACGAAAACATAAAGTCCAACCCATTTCCTCACATATTTCAAACGAATTCTTAGCATTCAACATCAAACATAGAGTCTTTGATTTTCATAAAAAAAAAAACTATCAAAGCATTCAACCTTAGTGTGTCACTTCCTCCGATTCCTCGGGTGGGAAGATTGGTGTCCAAACCCCCGTCCAGATTAAAATCGGGTTGATCTCTTTTTTTTTTGTTCAAATCCATCCAAGTTTTTAACCAGCTTTTCCCATGTTTATCCATTGTTCGGGTTGGGTGGGTCGGGTTCGGGTCAGACCCGCCAAAGTCCCACCCCTATTGTAAAGAGAAATAGCCTTGATGATGCAAACCAGCAATCCAGATCTTTACGCCGCCTTTAATTATTTTTAATAAATAAATACACAAAGTTACATAATTATAAATTATATTATATAGACATAATATAGAGAAAACAAAAAATGAGCTGCCAGTTTATTTTAATGAAATGAGGAGCCACCTATGTAAAACCCTCAGGAGTTTTAAAATGTGCTAATTTTTTGTGAACATAAGCACCTTATCTTAGATAGAACATCCACAAAATGTCAGCACATTCTAAGACTCCTTGGGGCATCAAACGTTAGACGTTTTATCAAACAACCGCTGTAAACATTAATTTGAAATATAACATTTGATACCCCTAACAGTTTTATAATGTGCTGCTTTTTTATGGGTGTGATATTTAAGGTAAGGTGCTTATGCTCACAAAAAAAAAATTTATATGACTCAAAGGGGTGTCAAATGGGGGGTTGCCCATTTTATCAAAATAGCCGCTGACCTATACCCCGTATCCTCTAGATATTAGATGGACTTAGTGAATGGTCCAAAACATGAGATCCCTTTAAGTCTAATGTAACATCCGTCCCAAACATGTAAGATATTGTCCGCTTTGTCCATGCCCGCACGAGGACTTTTCAGGGGAGTCACCCATCCTAGTACTATTCTCGCTCGAGTACGCTTAACTATAGAGTTCTTACGAAATCCGTAGCGGTGCACGATTTTAAAACACATCTTCTATATTTGAGAGAAAAAATTATATTAGTACCTCATGATCTCCTTCTCTCAATGCGATGTGTTTGTTTTGCCCACCCGCACGAGGACTTCCCAGAGGGGTCACCCATCCTAGTACTACTCTCGCCCAAGCACGCTTAACTATGGAGTTTTTACGAAATCCGTAGCGACACACGATTTTAAAATGTATCTTCTATATTTGGGAATGAAAATATATAAGTACCTCATGATCTCCTTCTCTCCAGGCGATGTGGGACTAACTCGGTGGCCTTGAACACCTCACCTCATCAATCTAGGCATCACAGCCTTAGCAGTCATGGCTATTGGATCTTGATCGTCACACCTAAAAACGGAGAACGAAAATGCCCCTCAATTGGCTTCAAATTTTCATTTGCATGCCACTCCTTGGTAAACTAAACCTAAACCTAATTCTAAAACCTAAGATCTATAGGCAATGGGGTGAACCCTAAATCTAATTCTAAAACCTAAACCCTAGATCTAATCCTAAAACCTAATCATGTGATGAACCCTAGAATCATAGATCTAATCCTAAGCCTAATCTGAACCAATTCAAACTCGCTCGCCGCCATCGTCGTCGCATCTCATTTTTGCTGCACCACTGCCGCCCGCTGCTCGCCACGTCACTGCTGTTGTCACCGGCTGCTAGAGAGAGAACAGGAAAGAGGGAGAAGGGGGGGTGGAATTTCGGATTTATGAAAAGGATTTGGGATCTTCCCTTAAAGGGATCATATGAGTGTCATGTTCATTAATTCGATCTCATGTATCTAACACCAATTTCCCGTAGATATTATGGGTATTTATCTTTGGGAATATAAATTTAAGAGAATGAGTTCCACAATCTTTGAGGACGCTTCCCAGTGGCGAAGCCCCTGCCCACCCATCCGGCAAGTTGTGTAGTTGAATCCTGTGGACTCCCTCTTTCCTTTGTGGTGTGCTTATCTGGCTCTCGCCTTTATGGTCGGTTGATACGTGATCATGTGTGGCGATATTACAGACAAGGTAGGATCCGAACCTTGGTCTTTGTGTGCTCTAAGCACCAACATTCGATGTATTGATTATGAGGTCCTTCCAAAAAAGAAGAATCGACCTCATTGATCCGAGGATGTCCCTACAGATCTAGGGATGCCCTCATTGATACGAGGATGTACCGTTCCTCTTTTTCGTACGCTCGTGCCCACACACATTGCCCAGGCATTTCCCTAGTACACAATAATAGTAGGGGATTTCTTACCAAAGGGGGTAAATTAGGGTTGGCAATTTTGGACCCAACACAAAATTAGTGGGACTGGGTTTGGGTTAAACAGGTTTGGGTCGTAAACGGGTCGACACGACTAACCCATTTAAAAAATGGATAGGGTCGAGGTTTAGGGTCTAAACACGATAGACCCGAGAAGACTCATTTAAAATTCAACGGGTCGGGTCGGGTCTGATTTCAATCCGATGCTGTAGTATATAGGATAGTAGTACCAGCGGGTCTTACCTGGTCAAGTCGGGTCAACTGAATAGACCGTGTGATAAACGAGTCTTATCGGATCTTTTCGGATCTATCCGTTTATAAACGGGTCGGGTACGAGTTTAGGGTCTAAATATGATTAGTTAAACCAGTCGGGTCCGGATCTAGGGGTTTTGGACACGACCCGACATAACCCATTGCCATCCCTAGGGTAAAGGGCCCTATTGGAAATAACCCAAAATCATGGGATCTCATTTATAATGGGAGAATCATTAAGGGTGGACTTTCTGTAAGGGTTGACCATTGACTTTAGGTTTATATGGTAGCAGATCGATATTTGTTACTACTTAAAAGGTATCTCAATACAGGCTTAATAAGATAAAAACTCTGAATAAATCTATTTGATATTTAATATATCAATCAAAATAATACTAGTTTTTATATAGTATTGTTACGGATATATATATGGCTGCCCACTTTGGTGGGATATATCTATCCTGACATGTCTATCCCTTTATCCCTAACTCTCTATATATGTGTTATGAATAAACAAGAGGCCTCACGGATTCGTGAGAGCGCAGCCGCCATCTCCGTTTGCATCCTTCCTCTCTCCCTTTCGTAACACGTTATCAGCACGAGAAGCTCTCCGACCCCGGATCTCATCCACGGCCCTGACCCGACAGACCCCATCGACATAGAGAGGAAAGAGATCAAAGAGCCGAGAGAGATCCCGTAGCAAGTTTCGTGACTGCAAGTGGACGACGAACCTCGTCCGACTAAACAAGGTATGCCCCGAGACTCCTCTCATCTATCGTACCACCATCGCAGCCGATCGGAGACCGCTCCGACCATGACCAAACCGTCCAGCAATCCTGCCGAAGGCTTAGACCACGACCTTAGGACCTTGATCCCGTCGGAGACCCGAGGACCGACTGCGACTCGACAACCCATTCGCGTCGCCGGGGCCACATGCTCCAGGCGTTGCACGACCAGCGACAGCAGCCCGCATGACCGACGACTGACTGCACAACCGGCGGAAATGGTTTTCCTGCACGAGCGACGGCGGCCGGCATCGTCGGCGTACGATTCGCGAGGAAGCGTACGAACGGCGGTGGCCTGCGTGCGGGGTGGCGGCGGTGTGGTTCATAGGGTTTTTCTCCGGTTTAATCGGAGAAGATGATGAACAGTTCTGTTCATTGGGTTTAAAACCCGATTTTAACCAAACCAGTTAGCCATTTAATGGCTAATATCCGACCCGACTGCATTTATATGCCCGACCCGACTCAACTGTGTTTATATAGACCCGAGCCCAAGTCTGAATCCAGACTCAGGCCCGAACTAAGATCATGCCCGAGCCCAGATCAGGCAAAGGCCCGAGCCCCTCCTGACCCGAGCCCAATCTCAGGCAGGCCCAGATCTAGGCCCAATTTTATTTTGAGCCCCTATATTGCTGTATATTTAATCTGTTTTGATCTGGACCATCGATTTAATTATGTGACCACGAGGCCTGATTGGGAACCGATTTAGTCGATTCAAATATGGATCCTGACTATTTGAGCCATTCCGAACGCATCGGTACGGTCTGATTTTTCAAATTCAAACTATTTAATATATGTTTTAATCTGAACCGTTTAATTTGATATCGTGATCTCGAGTCCAATATAGATCCATTTTCATTAGCTCAATCTAGACGATCCAAATTTGGATCTTAGCTTTTGGGATTGCTCCGGATGCATTGGAATCATCCGATCTTACAAATTCTAATTGTGTTTCATTATATCATATCACTTGCTTATGAACCTATAGTTGGAAGATATCTTGCTTGATTAAATTGGTTTAAGTTATTTTTATTTGTTGGCCATTTTTCCACTTTATTATTCAAGATAGATATCTTATATCTCGTAGTGTGTATTAATTTTATCATTGTTAGATAAAATGATTTTCACTATTGTCAGTGCCAATACCGAATATCATTTGTTTATGGATATATGTTGACTAGTTAAAATGATAATCTTTAACCTCATCCATAGCCTGAGTGTGAGCTCGGCCCTTGTCAGCCGAGACAGTACAATGTGGCTATGGATACATCTTAACTAGTAGTTCCATAACGGTTAGGATTTCGATGTTCATAGAATCCGATAGTCTTTAATCTATCAATTAACTAGACTCCTATCCCGTCCCCAGATGTCTAACCTTACAAAGTTGGAGTTCGCCGCACTTGATGTCAACGGCAATAATTACTTAGCATGGAGGCTAGATGCTAAGCTCCATCTACAATCAATCAAGTTGGGTAAGGCGATTATAAAGCCTACAGGCACGGAAAGCCTTAGTCCTAAAGACAAGGCTAAAGCGACAATCTTTCTGCGTCATCACCTACATGTAGACTTGAAGAACGAATATTTAACCATTGAAGACCCCTTAATTCTGTGGGAATCCCTACGGGATAGATATGATCATCAAAGGGTTGTCATCCTTCCAGCAGCGAGGAATGAATGGATAAACCTGCGCTACCAAGATTTTAAATCGGTCGCAAAATATAATTCTGCAATGTTTAACATCGTGTCCCGACTTGAGCTATGTGGAGAGCCAATTACCCAAGGACAGATGATCGATAGGACTCTATCCACCTTCCATGCAACGAACGTCCTACTGCAACAACAATATCGGGAGCGAAACTTCCAGAAAATATCAGATCTGATTTCGGTACTCTTAGTTGCAGAGGAGAACAATAAAGTTCTTATGAAGAATCACAACTCCATACCAACTGGAGCATTGGCGTTCCCTGAAGCGCATGCCAATGAAGGATACTACAGAGGTAGAAGCAGAGGAAGGTTTGGAAGAGGTGGTCGCCATAACTACTCCGACAGAAGTGGCAGGGGCGACAGAGGTGGCAACCCCAGCAGAGGAGGCTACCGAGGTAGAGGCAGGCGTGGCCACCCCAGCAGAGGTGGACTCAATCCGCAGCAAAATACAAATTTCAAGAAACAGAGTAATAAGCCCTGACACGCAGAACAAGTGACGGAAGACTCTCCTTCTAATAAGTGGCCTACAGACACTTGTTTCAAGTGTGGGCGTGAAGGCCATTGGTCTCGCAACTGTCGTACATCTAAAGAAGAGGTGGCAAACTTTCAAGCATCACAGAAAGCTGAGGGTAATGCAGTGTTTGACCTCGACAATGATGACCTCCTTGAAGATGAACTCAATGAGATGCAAGAAAAAACCAAGCTCACAACTTCTTATGTCTTCAACGACAACTAGGGGGGACAGGATATTTTGAGTGATAAACTGCTATCGTTTATTAGAATAGCTGTTTGGTTTATAGTAGTTACTATTTCATTTGCTTGTTAGACTATCATATCATTTATTTTTATCAGAACAGTTATTTGCTTTATTATAGTTGATATTTCGGTTGCTTGATATCTTTTAGATCTCTTTTATTAAATATTTCTCATATCTGAGTTGTCAGAACATTATCTCAAATAATACTTTATTCCTCTGTAAGGAAATAGAATCTAAGGGAGACATGTATATTGACTATAGCTAGCCTCGCTCGGATAATAGAAGGCTCCGGTAGAGCACACCTAGTGTTACTTAATGGAACCCATATCTTTATACAATATGCCTTATACTATAGTAACTCTAAAAGAAACTTACTCAGTTTCAAAGATATAAGAGTAAATGGGTATCACATAGAAACCCTGAGCGAGGGGAATAATGAATTCTTATGTATAACCTCTAGTGTTGGAAACCAGAAGTTTACTCTAGAGAAATTCTCCAATCTATCCTTAAGGATATACTTCACTCACATTGGGATTGTTGAGTCACATGGAAACATGAGCCAATTGCTCGGTACTAATCCAAGACAAATAGTGAGCCAGGAGCTCCATAATCCTATAATTTTTAATATCTGGCATGATCATCTAGGATATCCTAGGATAACAATGATATAAACGATCATAGAAAACTTTTGTGGTCATTCCTTAGCACATTATCAAATATTTAGAACCCTTAACATGTGACATTTTTACCGCAAGATTTGCGGATTGTCACATTGATGAGACAGTCTTCCCGTCGTTAGGGGGAGATAAAAAAGATAATAAACGTCCTGTCCAAGAAGGAACGACGTGAATTATCGTGGAATATTTCCATTCCGTCTCATCTAGACCCCAGGACTCCCCAATGTGAGCATGACGTTAGGAGAATGGCAGTAAATGAGTCTGACACACGCCAGAAGCGTGGCAGACCTATAGGTTCCAAAGATTTAGCTCCCTGGAAGAGGAGATTAAATAGCATATCACATCATACAGCTCCTGAAGAAGCTATTCTTAATATAAACTCTCCTGAAGAGAGGATTCATGACGGTCCGGAAGATGTCACGAATCAAAAATCCAATTTCCCCAAATTAAAGCATATCGCTCCGGAAGAAGTTATGCCCCAGATCCTAGAAGAGACTGGGAAAGAGGTATCGGTACCCAACAATGATGAGATATCTGTGTTCTACACATACTTAGGGGAAATATGAAATAGAAAAGAAATAGTCGTTGATGATATATTTTTATATACTATGACAAATGAGATAATGAAGGGTGATGATAATGATACTGAACCATGTAAAATCCCTGAAGGATTTGATTTACCTATACGGTAACCTAGACAGTGAAATATATATGAAAATCCCTGAAGGATTTGATTTACCAAACGCCAAATCTAGAAATACGCATTCAATTAGATTAAAACGAGCATTGTACGGTCTGAAACAATCCAGAAGATTGTGGTACAATCGGCTCAGTGAATATCTATTTAGGAAAGGCTATAAAAATGATATTATATGCCCATGCGTATTTATTAAGAAATCCCAGAATAGATTTACAAAAGCAACAGTAAATGTAGATGATATAAATCTAATAAGATCTCCCGAAGAGATTGAGAAAACTGCTGGCTATCTTAAAAGGAGTTTGAAATGAAAGACCTGGATGAGTCAAATTTTGCCTCGACCTGCAGATCGAACGCAATTAGGATGGGACCTTAGTCCATCAAACAAAATATATTGAAAATCTCCTGAAGAGATTTAATACGGATAAGTGTTATCCATTTGTAAGGTCTTTAGATGTTAACAAAGACCTATACAGGCCTAGAAAAGAAAATGAAGACGTCTTGGGTCCTGAAGTACCCTGGGTCCTGAAGTACCCTATTTAAGTCCAATATGTGCAATTATTTATTTATCTCAATGCACTAGATCTGATATTTTATTTTCTGTTAATCTACTTGTTAGATATATTTCTGTATCTATACATAGATATTGGAATGGTATAAAGCACATATTTAGATACCTAAAGGGGACATTTGACATTGGTTTATACTATTCATGTAAAAAGACTAACCCAATTGGATATGCAGACTCTGGTTATTTATCTGATCCCCATAAAGGGAGATCACAAATATGTTATGTGTTTCTTAAAAGTAATGCAGCATGCCGAGCTCAAATTCAAAGTGGCTTCATCAAAAGCGACTCTCCCTGAAATTCTTCTGCACCCATGAACTCCAAGAGAATGAAGAGACTATTATAAAGCAGGAGAAGTCAACTGAGAACCTGACAGATCTCTTCACCAAGGCGCTTCTAAAGTCTACATTCCAGAAGTTGGTGTATCAGATTGGCATGAGGAGACTTCACCAACAGAGCATGTGAATTTTATTTTAAATTAATGTATTAACAGGGTGGGAAGTAGCATCTTAAATGTATTAGGGGGAGGGAGTATTTTTTCTTTTGAAGATTGATGTAAGCAATGCTTGTAATAGAATGTAGGATAAAGATGAGGGGGAGCATCCTGCAGATGCAGATGGAGACATCCAGGAGAATGTCTTTTGCGCATTGTACTCTTTTTCCTGCGATGAGGTTTTTTCCCACAGGGTTTTCCCATCGAAAGGTTTTAATGAGGCAGTGTAAGTCGCACCCACTAAGATTCCAAAAGAATATGAGATTCCAGACGAATCTGTTCCTGAAGAACTACGTTCCTGAAGAACGCGTTGTACTCTTTTTCCTTCACTAAAGGTTTTGTCCCATTGGGTTTTCCTTAGTAAGGTTTTAACGAGGCAATGTTTTGAAAAGTGGGCATCCAAGGGGGAGTGTTACGGATATATATATGGCTGCCCACTTTGGTGGGATATATCTATCCTGACATGTCTATCCCTTTATCCCTAACTCTCTATATATGTGTTATGAATAAACAAGAGGCCTCACGGATTCGTGAGAGCGCAGCCGCAATCTCCGTTTGCATCCTTCCTCTCTCCCTTTCGTAACAAGTATAAAGTTATAATTTCACATGCCTCCTTAGGTTTGTATTTTATGAGTTCTTTGACTATTTAAGCAGGTTGTGGGCCTTGATTTCCTATGGGTCTTTAAAATTGGTCGCTTGAGCAATGTGTCAATGAGATCCGAAGATCAAACGGAGGGAGGCAGTTAGCAAGTGCTATTTATTATTTCCATAATCCCCGTGAGGTCAGGATTCTCACATGAAAACAAGGCACAACGGTCTTGAGAAAAATTTGCTCCACGGTGTCCATATCGGGAGTCGAAGAGGGAACTGCTCCAACATGGGAGAGAAGAAGTATCACCAGGCCAAGAGCCTGTTGGTTGGTTAGGACCTTGAGCTTTTTATAATATAGACCCATAGGCGACCGTCTTAATGGCCTTATGGTCGAGCCGGCCATGAAGACTTCATTCCTTGGACCGACAAAGTGAACAAGTGATCGATCACCATGAACCACCTATTGATGAATGTAGTGATAGTCTATCTCCACATGCATAGAGCAAGCATTATAAACCGAATTGGAGGCCAGGGCTAAGGAGCTAATGTTGTCACAGTAAATACTTGGTCACCATCGGGCTGCAGTCCAGAGTGGTCTTCCTCTCTCCCAAGTTGGGGGGGTTCCCTATTCGACTCCCGATATGGACACCGTGGAGTGAACTTTCCCTCATGGTCATGTGCCTTGATGTTGATGTCATGTTTCACAGGAATAAGGACTGAATAAATAGCAGTTGTTGCCTTCCTCGTTTCGATCACTAGACCTCTTTGAGCCCTTGCTCTAGCGCCCTGTCCTCTGATCGCTTGATTGGTCCATCAAACAAAAAAACTTGGCGGAGGTTTGAGGAATATTAAATCATGGAGAATCTATCAGATCCATGTCAACTTAGTTGTGGTATGGGCTAAGTATATCACCAACTACTTACCTATACCTATTTGTATTATAGATATTGAAGGTACGACCACCTCACCTTTTAGGTATCATACAACGTTGTGGTTTTCAGCAACTTACCTATTTAGGACCATTATGGTCGTCTGATGTTTGTGATTCAAATCTCTGCTCGTTGCGTGGAACAAGTCAGGTCGGATATCTAATGATCTGTACCGATGGTGTTTTTTGACGAATCTCACCTAAAAATGCATGATCCCCACCCTTTAGTAAGCCGCTGATGATGCTCTAAGAAGCTATTTTCGTAAGAAACAAGGCTCGACCCAAGAAGGATAGAGGTTGCATAATGTTATCCTATTCATAATGGGATAATTATTAGTAGTAGATCTTTCCATAAGAGGATATCATTGACTTTAGGCTGATTTTGTAGGAGATATGCTAACACAGAAAAGAAGATGCAGCCTGCATTGCCCTAATATCTAATATGCAAGTGGACATAAAACATATTGTATGTTGCTCAAGCTTTTTTTTAGACAAAATTATACTACAACCAAAACGAAAAACATAGCATCACACCCTTTACCAATTTAGCCAGGATTGTGGATAAGACGAGACCAGTAGGTCCTCGCCCGATACTGAAGTAGTATCTGTCAAAATTCCTCAAGAGAAGTGTCCCATATTAAGTGGCTCCGAGCCATATGGCCGCCATAGTTAGCTAGGAAGTCAGCAGTTTTGATTTGCCTCCTGATATATGTGCCCGATCTGCTCAGAAGAAGTCTGGCTACAAAGAGTTCAACATTCCTGCATAACTGGGTCACCAGAATCAAGATTTTGCAAGGAATTTATAATGACCTGGGAATCTCCCTCAATCCGGACTGGTTGCGGGGCAAAATAATACGAAAAACGCTGAAGCCAAAAGAGTAAGACGAGCTTCTCCGTGACAAAGGAAGAAGCAGTATGAAGAGGCCCACAACCAGCTAGTAATAGAGAACCTGTGTTATCCCGATCGACAAAATCATAGCGAGAACAAGATAAAAGGGGATGCACAAAACCATCAAAGTTAAGAGATATGACTCCAGTCGGTGGGGGATCCCATTTGACACCAACAATGTTAGTCTGCCGCAATCTCTGATGAGTTCGATCATGATTATTGTACTGCACATAGGATTAAAAGATACGACGAACCACAGAAGCAAAATGTTCCATGCAACCTTCAAAAACCAATGTGTTTCAACTCTTTCCAAATGGTTCATAATGTAGTCAGCATAAATCCAAACAATCGGAGATTTGTACTTGGAGTAAGAGGAGAGAAGGAGTTAACCCACCGGTTAAATTCACCCATGTATGAAGGAACGGGGAAATCAATTTGAGCTTTGTTGAATACCTAGTTCCAAACCGCCCGAGCATACTCACACGTAAGCAAAACATGGTTGATGATCTCAATCTCGGAAGTGCATCGTGGGCAAGCAAGTGAAATGGAAAGGCCAATGCGATGTAGATATTCTTTGGTGGGTAGTTTTTCATGGAACAATTTCCACCCAAAGCATTGCACTCTAGCAAAAGAATCAGCTTTCAAAGTGTCTGGCAAGGCCTGGCAATCAGAGGTAGCTCACCAGAAACCAGAGTATAAGCTTCACGGATTGTGACCATAGCTTTCCCTGTTGAGCCCCAAACCAACAGCCACTCAGGTGTGTTGGATAAAATGGAAATTGAGAGAACAATACTGCTCCAATATAAAGGGAAGATGTCTAAAATCAGCTCTCGATTCCAGCTTCCATCCGTCAGCATCAAGTTAGAGATCAAGACTAACCCCTCGGTTAGTTCCATATTGAAAGTAATTGGGAGAAAAGCAAAAGGAATTGGGCTCTCCCAAGCAACAGTCCATAAGTCGAAAAAAGTCATTTTCCATACCAAGTAAATGAAGTGCGCATTAACATAAGGTAGTCCAAATCTCAACGGCCACCAAAGCCATGAGCATTGTCTGCTAGAGTGAAAATCCCACAAGTTGTTTGACAACTTATATTTGTCAAAGAAAAAACTCCTCCATAAGCTCTGTGGAGAGTTAAGCATATCAAAAAGTCGTTTGATCATAATAGCTAGCCGAAATTTAGCCAATTGACAAACACCAAGCCCTTCAATTGCCACTGGCTGACAGACAGTAGCCCAGTTAATAAGATGAAGACCATTCATTGTGGAAGATTTAGCTCATAAAAACCGACACAGTCATTTCTCAATAAGGGATGTGAGATCGAGAAGTTGGTGCCCAACTGTGAGAAAGGAGAAAAATTAGAATAGCAGATAATGTATATTTGATCAACGTAATCCGGGGAGGAAAAGACAAGGATCGAACTCTCCATCCAGCCAGTTTAGTGAACACCTTTGAAACAATTCCCATCAAATCCTTGGCAAATATCCGCTTGCCCGAGGTCGGTATGCCGAGGTATTGAAGAGGTCTCGTACACACCTTAATCCCAATAAGAAGATAGCAGATGACGTTGGGAGTGAGACACATTTTTTCACAAATCACTGAAGACTTAGCTTAATTAAAAGCTTGACCATATACATTCTCATATCTGAGGAAAATATGAAACAGTGTTTCAATTTGCATCGAAGAATCTTGAGAAAATACTAACAGGTCATTGGCAAAGGTAATTTTTTGAATCTGTGGGACTGGGTTGTTTGTGTATGTTTTCTATTTCGTTTCACCTCGTCGGAGATTAGCGAGGTGGCACTTGCGCCCTCTTCGGTTGCCCGAGGTGCGGGTATGATTTCAATCGGTGTATGACATGGTGGTGTTCAGTGTTTTTAGGTCTTGTGTCTGTATTTTTCCATCAGCGTGTGGAGGTTTGTACTTGCGCCAGGTTGTGGTGCCTCCCGGAGGTCCGATGACCTCCCCCTTTGAATTACCAAAAAAAAAAAAACATTGCATTATAATACCATGAAATTTTTTTCCCTCAAGTAATTATATATACGATGGAGAAAAAAGATAAAACTATACCCGAACCAAAACCTGAAACCCGAATGGGTATGGGTCGGGTATGGATCCTCTTCTATCCGAATAGGTATGGGTCGGATATGGATCCTGCCACACCCGAATGGGTACGGGTACGGGTGCGGGTGGGGTCCGACCTGAATCCGACCAATTGCAAACCCTACCCACAGTCTCTCTCGGGCTACACTTCTCACTCCGAAATTCACCACAAAGTTCCACGGAATGACCAAACACAGTCTCTCTCGTGTCAGCCTGTCTCCCTATCGGAATTATGCAGGCCAGCCGATTAATTGATAGGACTGCCATGAACCACTGCTTGGTCCCCTTTAGAGGATTCTCCTCTTAGCAAGCTCCAAAAGAGAAGGGCCATTGGTTACAGCTTTCATCAGGTGGTCCTAGGATCACCCGAAGTCCGAGCACTACATTGTAGGCCCCATGCTTAATTTTTTGGGGCATCGGGACCATCCGATTTGATCGCGGTTTCGGCTGTTTAGGTCCTGTTTGAATAGGATTTTTATTCTTGGATTCTAAGAGCACAGAACCCCAAAATCTCAAAAAAGGGCTCGGGAGCCGGAGCCTCGATTTTGGGCTCTCCGCAGAAACACTTTTTAGTATCAAGTTGTATCCAAACAAGATTTTCATATTTTTTAGGGATTCTAGGCTTCAGAATCCTTAAATTCCAGAACCGGAGCGTATCCAAACAGACACTTACAGACCCCACAGAGAAGTAGGGGTGTAAACTGGGTCGGGACCGTTGACCTGTCGGGTCGGGCAACGAACAAAGGGTTAGGCCGGCTATGAGTGGGATCCGAGTCGGGCCCGGCTGGCCAGGATGGTTTATTATTATTATTATATTTTTAATATTTTTTATTAAATATTTAAATAATTTTTTTACTATTATTCTTTAGCTGTGAATTTTTAATTAATGATTTTTTTTTTTCATTTTATCCGAACTAGGGATCGACAATGCAAGTGATAACTTGTTATTGACAAAGTTAAAAAGGATTGTCGAAAACAAAAATAAATATTTTATATCTATTTTGCGGATTGACTACTATTTTATAAACCTATACAAATGCATTAGATATCTCGCTATTGGTGAAGTTAGGGTTTAGGGTTTGCAGCTCGCAAGTCATAAGTGGGTGGGTCGCTAGCTCACTTCGCACGTCTTTTCCGCTCACCGGCTAGCTTTAGGCTTTGTCATCAAAATTTGACGATTTGGGGAATGAATGAAAACATGGAGAGCTTGAATTGAGAGTTCAGACTTGAGATTGGAGAGCACTTCAGCAACAGGAGATTACTACAATATAGCTTAGAGAGAGAGAGAGAGAGAGAGAGAGAGAGAGAGAGAGAGAGGGGGAGGGGGGGAAGCAAAAATGGTCAAAATGCCCCTCATATATAATTGTTGGGGGAGCCATTTTGGTGGTGGTTGTTTTTTTTGTTGGCGCGAAGCGAATGCGCGATTTGGGATGGGAGTCCAAACTGATTCATGTACTCAAGCATTGGGAGAACTTCATGATCATTAACCCCCCCCCCCCCCCCTCCCGGGCTATGAGTAGGGATGGCAGCAATGTGGTTTAAAATCGAAAACCGCACCGCATTGTGCGGTTTTGGTTTGCCAAAATATAAAATCATCGCGGTACGGTGCGGTTTTGGTTTTCGGATTCGGTGTAGCGGTGCGGTTTCGGTTTTGACCAAAACCACATAAAATCACACCTTTTAGGTCTTTATTATGATAAACCGCGGTGCACCGCACCACACCGCACTGCATGGTGCGGTTTCGGTTTTATATAATTATAAATAGTCGTGGTGCGGTGTAGTTTCGGTGTGGCAGTTCGGTGTTGCGGTGTGGTTTCGGTTCTGTCCAAAACTGCAATGTTGCCATCCCTAGCAATGGGCAGTAGTCAGGGGCGGACCTACATTGGGCCCGGGGGGGCTCAAGCCCCCCCTCAATTTGGGAAAAAAAAAGTTACACTTACCCCCTTGAAGTTTAGCTTAAAAACACCCAACCCCCCTATAGTTTATTTTGTTCCAAATCACTCCCTAATTTTGAAATTTTAGCACAATACCCCTTTTGTCAATTACTTGATTTTCTCATTTTGTAATTTTTATCTGATCTAGCTAAACTTCATGAGGGAGAGAAGCAAAGTTTAATTTACTCAGAAAATAATTATAGCTAACTTTTGGTAGCCAACTTCATATGGAGGTGGCCACCACCAGTCGTCACCGCCCCACCAATTATCACCCCCCGCCAGGCAATATCCACCGTCATACCACCAACCACCACCCCACCGCCACATGGGCCACCCGTCGCTACCAGTATTGGTGACCCATGGCCGACCTCGCCATTTGCCGGCCACCGACGCCCACCAGAGCCACCACAGTTCGGCCGACACCTACCTTGGCCTGCCACCTCCCGCGCGCATGGCGTCCCCATAGAGTTCATCCCATAGCCCTTAGTGAATAAGAATCGAGTGGGAATCAGGGCTTATTTATAGGTTTTTGGGGGTATGTATGAAATCTACCCCCCCCCCCCCCAAACAAAAAAAAAGGATCTGGTCTATTATTTACAAACTGTGCATCTTGATCGAGTCGGCCAATTATAGTTCCAAATTTTTGAATGACTCCGACAATTGAAATTCTCCTTCACTAGAGGCAGAATCGTAATAGGCCTTTTGCTGCACGATTGAAGAAAGGGTAGGGACGTTGTTACGCCGCATGCCGAAGCATTTGACTGTGAGGCAGCGATTATAGTTACTTTTTAATAATTATGCTCCCCCTGAGGAAAAATCCTGAGTCCGCCACTGGCAGTAGATCACGGCATTGCATATCTACACATATAGCCGTTGCATTAAACATGGTTGATGATCTCAATCTCGGAAGTGCATCGTGGGCAAGCAAGTGAAATGGGAAGGCCAATGCGATATAGATATTCTTTGGTGGGTAGTTTTTCATGGAACAATTTCCACCCAAAGCATTGCACTCTAGCAGAAGCATCAGCTTTCAAAGTGTCTGGCAAGGCCTGGCAATCAGAGGTAGCTCACCAGAAACCAGAGTATAAGCTTCACGGATTGTGACCATAGCTTTCCCTGTTGAGCCCCAAACCAACAGCCACTCAGGTGTGTTGGATAAAATGGAAAATGAGAGAATAATACTGCTCCAATATAAAGGGAAGATGTCTAAAATCAGCTCTCGATTCCACCTTCCATCCGTCAGCATCAAGTTAGAGATCAAGACTAACCCCTCAGTTAGTTCCATATTGAAAGTAATTGGGAGAAAAGCAAAAGGAATTGGGCTCTCCCAAGCAACAGTTCATAAGTCGAAAGAAGTCGTTTTCCATACCAAGTAAACGAAGTGCGCATTAACATAAGGTAGTCCAGATCTCAACGGCCACCAAAGCCATGAACATTGTTTACTAGAGTGAAAATCCCACAAGTTTTTTGACAACTTATATTTGTCAAAGAAAAAACTCCTCCATAAGCTCTGTGGAGAGTTAAGCATATCAAAAAGTCGTTTGATCATAATAGCTAGCCGAAATTTAGCCAATTGACAAACACCAAGCCCTTTAATTGCCACTGGCTGACAGACAGTAGCCCAGTTAATCAGATGAAGACCATTCATTGTGGAAGATTTAGCCCATAAAAACCGACACAGTCATTTCTCAATAAGGGATGTGAGATCGAGAAGTTGGTGCCCACCTGTGAGAAAGGAGAAAAAGTAGAATAGTAGATAATGTGTATTTGATCAACGTAATCCGGGGAGGAAAAGACAAGGATCGAACTCTCCATCCAGCCAGTTTAGTGAACACCTTTGAAACAATTCCCATCAAATCCTTGGCAAATATCCGCTTGCCCGAGGTCGGTATGCCGAGGTATTGAAGAGGTCTCGTACACACCTTAATCCCATAACGAGAAGATAGCAGATGACGTTGGGAGTGAGACACATTTTTTTCACAAATCACTGAAGACTTAGCTAAATTAAAAGCTTGACCAGATACATTCTCATATCTGAGGAAAATATGAAACAGTGTTTCAATTTGCATCGAAGAACCTTGAGAAAATACTAACAGGTCATCGGCAAAGGTAATTTTTTGAATCTGTGGGACTGGGTTGTTTGTGTATGTTTTCTATTTCGTTTCACCTCGTCGGAGATTAGCGAGGTGGCACTTGCGCCCTCTTCGGTTGCCCGGGGTGCGGGTATGATTTCAATCGGAGTTTGACGTGGTGGTGTTCAGTTTTTTTTGGTCTTATTTTTGTCTTTTTTCATCAGCGTGTGGAGGTTTGTACTTGCGCCAGGCTGTGGTGCCTCCCGGCGGTCCGATGACCTCCCCCTTTGAATTACCAAAAAAAAAAAAAATTGCATTATAATACCATGAAATTTTTTTTCCCTCAAGCAATTATATATACGATGGAGAAAAAAGATAAAACTATATCCCAACCAAAACCTGAAACCCGAATTGGTATGGGTCGGGTATGGATCCTCTTCTATCCGAATATGTATGGGTCGGATATGGATCCTGCCACACCCGAATGGGTACGGGTACGGGTGCGGGTGGGGTCCGACCTGAATCCGACCAATTGCAAACCCTACCCACAGTCTCTCTCGGGCTACACTTCTCACTCCGAAATTCACCACAAAGTTCCACGGAATGACCAAACACAGTCTCTCTCGTGTCAGCCTGTCTCCCAATAGGAATTATGCAGGCCAGCCGATTAATTGATAGAACTGCCATGAACCACTGCTTGCTCCCCTTTGGAGGATTCTCCTCTTAGCAAGCTCCAAAAGAGAAGGGCCATTGGTTACAGCTTTCATCAGGTGGTCCTAGGATCACCCGAAGTCCGAGCACTACATTGTAGGCCCCATGCTTAATTCTTTGGGGCATCGGGACCATCCGATTTGCTCGCGGTTTCGGCTGTTTAGGCCCTGTTTGGATAGGATTTTTATTCTTGGATTCTAAGAGCACAGAACCCCAAAATCCCAAAAAAGGGCTCGGAAGCCGGAGCCTCGATTTTGGGCTCTCCGCAGAAACACTTTTTAGTATCAAGTTGTAACCAAACAAGATTTTCGTATTTTTTAGAGATTCTAGGCTTTCAGAATCCTTGAATTCTAGAACCGGAGTGTATCCAAACAGACCCTTACAGACTCAAGGATTGGATCCCACGGAGAAGTAGGGGTGTAAACTGGGCCGGGCCGTTGACCTGTCGGGTCGGTCAACGAACTAAGGGTTAGGCCCGGCTATGAGTGGGATCCGAGTCGGGCCATACTGGGCCAGGATGGTTTATTATTATTATTATTTTAATATTTTTTATTAAATATTTAAATAATTTTTTTACTATTATTCTTTAGCTGTGAATTTTTAATTAGGGGACCGACAATGCAAGTGATAACTTGCTATTGACAAGTTAAAAAAGATTTTCGAAAACTAAAAATAAATATTTTATATCTATTTTGCGGATTGACTACTATTTTATAAACCTATACAAATGCATTAGATATCTTGCTATTGGTGAAGTTAGGGTTTAGGGTTTGCAGCTCGCAAGTCATAAGTGGGTGGGTCGCTAACTCACTTCGCACGTCTTTTCCGCTCACCGACTAGCTTTAGGCTTTGTCATCAAAATTTGACGATTTGGGGAATGAATGAAAACATGAAGAGCTTGAATTGAGAGTTCAGACTTGAGATTGGAGAGCACTTCAGCAACAGGAGATTACTACAATATAGCTGAGAGAGAGAGAGAGAGAGAGAGAGAGAGAGAGAGAGAGAGAGAGAGAGAGAGAGAGAGAGAGAGAGAGAGAGAGAGAGAGAGAGAGAGAGAGAGAGAGAGAGAGAGAGAGAGAGAGAGAGAGGGGGGGGGGGGGAAGCAAAAATGGTTAAAATGCCCCTCATATATAATTGTTGGGGGAGCCATTTTGGTGGTGGTTGTTTTTTTTGTTGGCGCGAAGCGAATGCGCGATTTGGGATGGGAGTCCAAACTGATTCATGTACTCAAGCATTGGGAGAACTTCATGATCATTAACCTGTTGGAAATAAATCCATGGTAGAGGCCCGCAGCGGAAGCAAAGTGAAGGTCCGAGGACCGTGAGCGGTGTGCGTTACATATCAAAATTTTCATCGAAACGATCTACATATGCGTGTATGAATCTAGCATGGCAACTACGCGAACCCCTAACGATGATCTAACGCGAAAGAACAAACTAGCATGAATGCATGTTCTAATTATGTTAGATCTACTTGTTAGAGGTCATACCTGCGTGCGGAATCTTTCACCGCGACAAATTTCTTCTTTGTCGATGGAGACGGGCTACGGATCTGCTCGACATAGCTTCAGTGCGACGGCCATAACTTTCTGCTCCGAACTCCGATTGGGCTGAAATTTGGACTGAAGGTAGCCAACTTCGAGACGCAACTTTTCCAACAAGTTTCACGTCGTTTGGACTTCTGTAGCTCCCGGAATAGCAGAAATAACATTGATTTTCTGTGCAGATTCTGGACAGCAAAAGGCTGCGGGAGACGCCTTCTAGTTCACCCGATCTCACACGATGCACGGCAACTCGTCGATGGATCTCTGAGTGCCTCCATACGACGAGCCTTCTCCTTCTACAAAACACCACGTGAGGAAGACGAGTCGCCATCCAATGGCGCAAGCGAGGGAGAGAGAGACGAGAGAGGAGATGCGAAGAGAGGAGAGGGGGGCGGCTAGGGTTTCCCCATGCCATGGCCGGCCCTAGGGCTTGCATGGCTCTATTAATTTCGTGCACCCTCTCTCTCCTTCTCATATATAGGGCCGGCCTATTCATATGGATAAGGACAGTATGGATAAGGATGATAGATTCAAACCTTATCCCTATATATCTCTTCTTTATCTCTATCCTTTTCTTGTTTTCGAAAACGGTCAAAACCAGCCCGTTTTCTGCGCCTCATAACCGGCCCCTTCATCGGAGGCAACAACCTCCCGAAACTAATGGGGCCAGCCTTGACCAGTCTCTCAACACTTTGGGCCGGCCCCCTTAGTGCATAGTGGCGCATGGTATGACCAAAACGCCCTTATGCCACTAGTTGGCCGTTCCTCGTGTACGAGACTTTGCAAGGCACACATAAGTGAAGTGCACCAGTGATTTCACTATTCTCTGAGGTTCCCGTAGGGTGCCCCTAGTGAAGTCAACTAGTCAACTCGCAACATGTCCCGGTGCATCGCACCCATGTGGCAAAGTCCACTTATGGCAAGGAATTGCTACATGCGTGTGGACGAGGAAAAAAGCGCGGGTCGTCTTTATTGCGAATCACACGAGATTACAATTATGGCCGGGACCCGGGTTGCTCGGGTGTAGCGAGTCCGGGTTGCGGCGAGTTTTGATCAGGGGATTGTGGGAAAGATCTTCTGGGGGATCCCTTTGATCCGCGTCTCCACGTGGTGTTCGTGCGAGAGCGCTGAAGGGGCTGCCCAGGACAGGGGTTTTACAGGGAGAGGGTTTTGGAGAGGCTAAGGAATGTCCACCATTGCTTTGTCCCTTCCGTGCTTCGCGCTTTCTCGGCTAGGGGGTTTTCGGCTTCGTTCCTCGGTCTTCGCGTCTTCCTCGTTCCTTGCTTGACCTCGGTGTCCTTGATCGTCGGTTCGCGGCGTCGATCTAGCTTTTGGCGTTGGCTTTGGCTTTGGCTTTTTGGCTTTGGCTTTGCTCCGGCGTGGCTCTGGCTTTTGCTTTGCTTCGGCGCTTGCACTTGGACGTAGCTGGGAGAGACTTGCGATGCTTTCGTTCTTCCGGACTTCGCGTCGTATCGGCTAGAACATGCGGTGCTTTTGCTCGTGGCCGGCGTAGTCGCTTGGCTTTGGCACTTGCGTTGCTTTGGCGCGGGCTTTACTGGGGCTTTTGCTTTGGCTTCTTGCGTCGGCTTTAGCTTTAGCGTCAACTCGATCTTCTTCTTCGAACGACGTGGGCTACTTCTCCGGTGCTTCGACGATTTACGTATCGACTGGACTTCTCTTCTTCTCCGAGCTTCTTTGGCGTGATCGGAGTCGAAGAATGCTTTCGAAGATAGTAGGGGTAGCACCGATCTCCGTGCGACGGTTGTGGCGTCGGCTTTTGTTGATGAAGACGACGAGGGTAGCGACGGTCTCCGTGCGACGGTTGTAGCGTCGGCTTTTGTTGATGAAGACGACGAGGGTAGCGACGGTCTCCGTGCGACGGTTGTAGCGTCGACTTTTGTTGATGAAGACGACGGGGTAGCGACGCTTCAGACGATCTGCTCCAGGCTTTCTTCTTCGTGGATGGGGCAGGCGTTAGTCGAAGATGACGGGGTGATGACGCTTCGCTTCTCTCCTCCGGGCTTTGGGGCTTGATCGGGATCGAGGATTTGTTGGAGCCGACGGGGTAGTGCCGCTCCTCTTCTTCTCCGGGCTTTTGGGCTTGATCGGAGTCGAAGCTCGTTGGAGACGACGGGGTAGTGCCGCTCCTCTTCTTCTCCGGGCTTTTGGGCTTGATCGGAGTCGAAGCTTGTTGGAGACGACGGGGTAGTGCCGCTCCTCTTCTTCTCCGGGCTTTTGGGCTTGATCGGAGTCGAAGCTTGTTGGAGACGACGGGGTAGTGCCGCTCCTCTTCTTCTCCGGGCTTTTGGGCTTGATCGGAGTCGAAGCTTGTTGGAGACGACGGGGTAGTGCCGCTCCTCTTCTTCTCCGGGCTTTTGGGCTTGATCGGAGTCGAAGCTTGTTGGAGACGACGGGGTAGTGCCGCTCCTCTTCTTCTCCGGGCTTTTGGGCTTGATCGGAGTTGAAGCTTGTTGGAGACGACGGGGTAGTGCCGCTCCTCTTCTTCTCCGGCCTTTGCTTCTGGCGTCTTCGGAGTCGAAGGGTTCTTCTTCTCCGAGCTTTCTTCTTCGTGCACGGAGTCGAAGGGATGATCTTCGTGTGCAAGGGCCTTCACATTGATGAGGACTTTCAGTAAGCCGATCCCTCGGGACAGGCTTGACTGTGCCTCGTGAAGCCTTGGGTCGATGAAGAAGCGTCTCCTCTTCTGCAGAGCTCTGGCGTTTCGTCTTCAATTTCCCGACCATTTTTTCCTTCCCCCACCCCCTCTATTTATAGGCAAAGAGGTGGGGAGAGAGATATGGGAACTCTTTAATTTTAAATCCCTTTTGTATCTCTCTCATAATTACCCGGATTTTATTCATCCATTGATGAAGGGAATAACATTTAGTTGTTTTCCTTTTCTGGCGGGTGCAATTATGGCTGGATTTTGCGCACGAAATCGATGGCGATCGGGCGCTTCGTCTTGTGCGTCGGATCGAGGGATCGGCGCAGATCCGCGTGTGTGCAGACGTCATACGCTACCTCCCCCCGCGCATGGCGGTATTTTTTTCCTTTTCTTTCTTTTCTTTCCTTTTCTTTTCTTTCCTTTTTCTTTTCTTTCCTTTCTTTTCTTTCCTTTTTTCTTTTCTTTCTTTTTTTCTTTTCTTTCTTTTTTTTTTCTTCCCTTTCCTTGCAGGGCCGGCCGGCCTCTCCATGGGGTTCGGTCCCCACTAGGGCCGGCCCTATGGGGTTCGGACCCTAGTAGGGACCGGCCCCTCTTGAGGCGGGGTCCGGGTCCGTGTCGGCGCGCGCGAGTTGGGTCCGCGTGTCGGGTTTGCATCCACGTCTGTGCGAGCGAGTTGGGTCCGCGTGTCGGGTTTGCATCCGCGTCGGCGCGAGCGAGTTGAGTCCGCGTGTCGGGTTTGCATCCGCGTCGGCACACGTAAGTCGGGTTCGGGTCCGACGAAATTCGTGTGTCTACAAATGCCCCCTCAAGGACGAGTGCGTCGGTGAGAGCGTGTCGGGTTTGGACACGTAAGAATCGTAGAGCGCTTGTCCTTGATTCCTTTTGTAGGCAGGGTTGGGAGACTATTTAAGGACCCCTACCCCCTTCATCCGCCATTGTGCTTCTTTGCGAAGGTTCTGCCGGCTTCTGGAGACCGTCGTCGAAAGAGAGCTGCCTGGGGTTGCACGCGACTTGCTCCGTCTTCCTGGTGTCGCCTCTTTCGTCGGCGGCGATGGTGCGCGATTTGGCGGTCGTTGCGAAGGCGGGCTCGAAGCGACGATGCGACGAGGCTCGAGGCGGGGAGGATGTAGAAGCGCGGCTGAGGTGCGAGTTGCCTTCGCCGCCTCTCTCTTCCTCTTTCTTCTTCTCCCTTTTTTTTTTTTTTTTTTTTTTTTTGGACCACGGGAGCTGCAGCGGCAGTGGCAGGGTCGGCCAGGGCTGCAGCGGCTGGGCATGAGGCCAGCGGCGTGCGGCGCGCAGAGCTGGGTGCCGGTGCGAGCAGTTGGCTGTGGCTCTTGCTTGTAGAGAAGACCTTCGCTATGGTTTCGATCATCTTCTTCGTTGCGGACCTCTTTTGCTCCAAAGATTGCACGGACGTCGAAGGTAGCCGCTGTACGGAGTTCGAGTGTGGCACGAAGGCGGCTGGAGTGCGAGGACGGCCACGGTGCATCTCGGCGGAGGACTATTGCCCCTTCTTCGGTGTGGGAGTGCAATGGCGAGGCCGATTGTCGCATCCGAGGTCGATGACGCAGGCGTAACGAGAGAAGAAGGCGGAGTTGTCGTGGCCGAAAGCGCCGCAAAGAGAGGAGGTGGAGTCGTCGCGGGTCAGGTATGGCGACTCTAACTCCTCTTTTTTTTTTTCTTTTTTTTTTTTTTCTTCTCTTTCTTTTCTTTTTTTTCTTTTTTTTTTTTTTTTTTTCTTTTTCCTTTTCTTTCCTTTCTTTTCTTTCCTTTTTCTTTTCCTTCCTTTCTTTTCTTTCCTTTTCTCTTCCTTCCTTTTCTTTTCTTTCTTTTCTTTCTTTCTTCTTCTACTTCTGGTTCTGGTACACGGAGGCGGCAGCGGCAACGGCAACCGGGGCAGCGGCGGCACGGGCGGCGGCGGGCGTGCGGTGGCCGGGGCTGGGTGGCCAGGCGCGGGGGCGGCGCACGGGCGCAGGTGGCAGGCGGGCGCAACGGTGGCCGGGGCTGGGTGGCCAGGCGCGCGGGGGAGCGGGGCCGACGGCTGCGTGGCCAGGCGTGGGCGGAGCGGGTCCGGCGGCTGTGTGGCCGGTGGCGTGCGGGCGGCGCAGCTCCAGGCGGAGGCCCCGACCAGGGTAGCCGGGGTTGCGGCTCCGACCCGGGCGGGCGCGAGGCCGACCCGGGTGGGCGCGGGGCCGAGACGGGCGCCCCCTCCTTCCCGGTTACGTAGGAGAAGGAGGGGGACTGCGGGGCTGGCTGCTGCTGCTGTGTCCAACTCCTCTTTTTTTTTTTTTTTTTTTTTTTATCTTCTGGTCCGCGAAGGCGGCAGGCGGCGCGGCTGTCGGAGCAGGTAGCGGCGGCGACGGCCCACAGCGCTGGCTGCAGTATGCGCGGCGCGGGGGCCGGGAGCGAGCGGCGCGGAGGCCCGGTGCGGTCGCAGAAGCAACGATGGCGGTCGCCGGTGCGACGCTGAGTCGGGCGGGCCCCGATCGGGTCGGAGGTGGAACGCGGTGGCAACGGCGGTGCTACTTCGAGTCAGGCGGGCCCCGATCGTGTTGGAGAAGGGACGCGGTGGTAACGGCGGCGTCTCCGGGTTGGCCGGGCGGTGGCCAGGCTTCAGGTGGCGTAGGTGGTGTGCGGACACCGTGCGGCGCAGGGGTGCTTCGAGCGACAAGGCGGTGTCGGGCTTGGAGGCCGGGGGCGGAAGAGTGCTGCCTGGGGTTGCACGAGACTTGCTCCGTCTTCCCGGTGTCGCCTCTTTCGTCGGCGGCGGCGGCGGCGGCGATGGTGCGCGTCGCTTGAAGACGAAGGCCTCCGTCGGCTTGGAGACGAAGGTTTCTTCGATGCTCGGAGACCGTCGGTGGAAGAGTGCTGCCTGGGGTTGCACGAGACTTGCTCCGTCTTCCCAGTGTCGCCTCTTTCGTCGATGGCGGCGGCGAAGGTGCGCGGAGCTTGAAGACGAAGGCTTCCGTCGGCTTGGAGACGAAGGCTTCTTCGATGCTTGGAGACCGTTGGCGGAAGAGTGCTGCCTGGGGTTGCACGAGACTTGCTCCGTCTTCCCGGTGTCGCCTCTTTCGTCGACGGCGGCGGCGATGGTGCGCGGTGCTTGAAGACGAAGGCTTCCGTCGGCTTGGAGACGACGGCTCCTTTGGAGGCTTGAAGACGAAGGATTCTTTGACGGCTCACGAAGGTGCGCGGAGCTTGAAGACGAAGGCTTCCGTCGGCTTGGAGACGAAGGCTTCTTCGATGCTTGGAGACCGTTGGCGGAAGAGTGCTGCCTGGGGTTGCACGAGACTTGCTCCGTCTTTCCGGTGTCGCCTCTTTCGTCGACGGCGGCGGCGATGGTGCGCGGCGCTTGAAGACGAAGGCTTCCGTCGGCTTGGAGACGAAGGCTCCTTTGGAGGCTTGAAGACGAAGGATTCTTTGACGGCTCGCGAAGGCGAAAGCTTCAGTCCTGGCGGCGAAGCATTCTTCGGCGGCTTGGAGCCGAAAGATTCTTCAGCGGAGTGTTATCGTCTTCTTGGTGCGGGAGCATAATGACGACGGCACGGCGAAAAGACGAAGCCGAGTGTGGTGGCGATCGCCTGGTGCGAGGATGAGTCGGAGGCGTTGATGGCCAAGGAAGGTGGCTCCATTTTTTTTTTTTTTTTTTTTTTTTTGGAATTGACTTTACCTCTCGATCGGTCTTGCGCTTTTCATATCCTTGCAAGATTCGTCCCCCTGAGTACCTTCCGAAGGCTGGCTAGATTATTGATGAGGTCAACCGCGAGTTTAGAGTTACTAGCGAGGTTGCACCTTTCTGGTAGCAATGTCAGCTTGAAGGATACCGAGAAGGGCGTTCTGAAGAGGATGACGAGGCCACGAGCATCAACAAGGAGTAGACTGCTTTGGTTGTCTTTTGCTTGTCGATCTTGACCTTGATGACAGCTCCAGTGGTTCTTTTGGTTGTGGAGGTCACGAAGGCTGCGGTTGTTGTTTATGCGTCCGCCATTCTTCGGGTTGCTGCTTTTGACTTCAGTGGCAGTTTCCATCTCAGGTTGGCCTGAGTCTTTGCATGAGCCCGGTGGATTTCAAGGCAACGACTCTTTTTATGCGGAGCAGATGCGCACCTTCTTTGGAGGGTGGCGAGCTTCATTGCTTACGACGGTCTTCGCTGGAGGACGCTTCCTTGGGCTTAGCTGCGACTGAGGGGGAGAGACGTCGAGCATCGCTTCAAAAGCTGGGGAATGCCCGAGCGACCAAGAAGACTTCTGGAGCAGAGTTTGTGAAGCAGCGGAAAGCTGGCGACGCATCGAGAGTTGACTGCTTCCCTACCCCTGGAATTGCAGCGCGTGTAAGCTGTTGGGAGCGAGCCACTTTGGCGCCTTAAGGACTTCGACTTGCCATACTCGTGCGTCGCTTTAGAAGCTGGAGTTCCTTTTGGGGAAAGCTCGAGCGACCGAAAAGACGTCTAGAGCAGAGCTTGCGAAGCAGCGTGAAGAGCTGATGAAGTGCCGAGAGCTGGTGGAGCAATCGAGAAGGCTTCCAAGGCGGACTATGCGAAGTGGTGTGCATAGCTGGCGATGCGTCAGAAGTTCACGACTTCTCTATCCTGGGAGTTGCAGCACGTGTAGGCCGCGGGAGGCGAGCTGCTTCAGCGCCTCCGAGACTTTGACTTTCTTATCATCTTTTGGTTTGCTGACTGGACTTGTGGATTATGCACTCACTTGCATCTGGACTGGCCTCCTGGGACGACGTTGGGATGTTCCCCTTTTTTTTTTTTTTTTTTTTTTTTTTTTTGGGCTGGACTGAACCTTTGTAGGTTGCCTACGTACCCTACTGAGAGGGATCAAGTCGCACGTAGTTTGTTTATTCACTTTTTTTTTTTTTTTTTTTTTTTTTTTTTTGGGCAAGGGGGGTAACCTTGCGTTAGGCAAAGTACCTTTTGAGGGACTTGCCACTGGTAGGCAGAGTCGCCACTGGTTCGCAGCTGTCGCCCACCTTCTTCGCTTCAATATAGTTGGAAGTGAAGATCTTCTTGACTGGAGTTTTGATGATTGCTGGAGTTTGACTGGAGTCGATGCCCCGGCAATTTGGAAGGATTTGTTCGCCGCTTTTGCAGAGACGAGCTTGAGTCTTTGTCAGGCGATGTGGTATTGCAGCTGAGGGTAGTGATCCCATGTGTGCCATGCTTTCTTTGCTGCGGCTGGATTTGAACATTGACTCGGTGGAGTTTTGCCCCCGAGTGTTTTCTGACTTGATTGCAAGTTGCTCAGAGCTGGTGCGCTCGGAAGACTCGGTTGAGCTCGAGATGTGCAACAGACCACGTAACGGTAGTGTCATCTCTTGCAACGTGCTGAAGTTGGCCCCGAAGAATGATAACGCTGGTTCCTTTGCTGGAGGGGAAGGCGATCGTCCTGGTTTGCGAAGCCATTGAGGTACGAGCCGCAGGACTGAAGCAACTTGAGCAGGCAACGGAATGCATCGCATCGAGCTTGATTTGAAGTTGATGTGAATTTTCCGTCTTGGTGCTGGCGCTTCTTTGTCTTTGTGCGCTGTCTGGATGGAGGATGTCACTAGTTTTGCAAGTGGAGAGCTTTTGTCCCTCGCAGCTGCTTTGACTTCCTGAGCTCGTAGAGGTTTTGCTGGATGAGCTTCTGCAACGGGATCTTTCACTTGGTAAAACTCGGCATCAGCAAGGTGTGCTTTAGCCTTGTTGAACAGCTTGCCGTTGGTAGCGATGCTTCTCCCCATGCTTTCGATGTTAATGCCGCTTTCTTCATCGTCTTTCCGGAGCACTTGGTGAACTTCCATTATGCAGCAGGAGATCTTGAAGTTTTGACCAGCTTCAAGGAAGCAATTGGGAAAGAACTCCTGGAGTGTCGCCGGCTCTAGAAAGCTTTGCTGGAGGAAATTTTTCAGATTTGCCGGTGGTACTTTGGACGTCTTTTTTCCTGGAGCTTCATTCTTTTCCTTGAAGGACTTTCTTCTGGGGAGTTTTCTTGTCGCCCGGTTTTTCTTATGGTTAGCCAGACGTGCTATCCTGTAGCTTGATCGTCGTTGCCTTCTCCCTCGAGGCGCCATAGCCCGCGTGTTTTCATCAGTAAGATCTTCCTCGCCAAGGTGAAGAACTGGTGCTGCAACTGAAGGCACTTCTTTGATCGAAAGGACTTGCACTTCTAGAGACTGTACCGATTCATCTTCTGATCCCCAGCTGGTTGGCTTGATTTCTTCATTTAGAATCGAAGGAGGCCTGGAGTAGAGGACATAATAGTCAATTTTGCCCGATAGTTGGCCTAGCAGGTTGACTTCGGGGCTTCTTTGTTCGTCTCTAGCTTTGAGCAGGTGCCGGGACGTAGCTTTGTTTGGAAGAGGGAGTGCTTGCATGAGAGACGGTTGCCCCCAAGACAGTAAGGATTTGGCCCTAGGCACTGAAGAAGTATGTCGTCGTCGTCTTCTTGGACTGCCCCCTTTCTTTGAGTCATCAACGGTGGACTGCCCCCCTTCTGCGAGGATCGACGGGGCATCTTGCAATTCGTCGTCCGAAGTAGAAGTATCACCGTTGTCGGGAGCCGTAATGGAGATATGATTGACGGCAGCCATGGGTGGGTGGGTGGGTATTGCAACGAAGTCCTCGATTGGCATCCCCAAACGATTGAATGCCGACTTCTTCTTTGATTGTTTGACTGGCCCGAGCCTCTCGAAGACGGATGTGCGTTTTCGATTCGACCAGTCTTTACCGCCTCTGGTTTGCTTCTGGAACAAGGCTTGGCATCGAGCCCGTCGTCGTCTTCTCCTGCTTTTTGGATGGCTGAGGTAGGTAGAGAGTGCATCGGAGATTGTCAATCCTTCAGCTGCTTCATCTACCATCCTTGCCTCGATGTAGTTCGAGGTGAAGGTCTTCTTCGCTGCGGTTCTGATAACCAACGGAGCTTGACTGGAGCCGATGCCTCGGCGGTTCAGGGGAATTTGCTCGCCGTTTTGAAACAGCCGAGCTTGAGTTCTTGTCATCCCATGCGGAGTTGCTGCTGGTGGGAGTGTGCCCATGGCGCTTTCCTCGTTGTAGCCAGCTCTAAACAGCAACTTGGCAGCATTTTGCCCCCAACTCCCTTCTGGTTTGAATCCGAGTTGCTCGAGGTCTGCTGATTCGACGGGTCTGCTCGGGTTCGGAGCTTGCGTCAGACTAGGTAGTGGCATCGTCATTCCTTGCAGAGTGATGACATTGGCCTGAGATAGCGTCGGGGCCATCTTCCTCGTCGGAGTAGAAGGCGATCGCTCGGATTTACGGAGCCACTGAGGCGCGAGACGCAGGATAGGCACCGTTTGGATTGGCAACGGGGTATGTTGCGTTGCTCTTGGCTCGAAGCTGATGCGCATCCTTTGCCTAGGTTTCGGCGTTCCTTGGACCTTGAGTCTTGCCTCATCAGAGGGTGGCACCGAATTCGCGGGAAGTGGAGTCTTGTCCTGCTTCACTTCTTTAATCTTTTAAGCTCGAGGGGCTTTAGCTGGCAGAACTTCTGCGACCAGGTCCTTTGCTTGGTAGAATTTAGCGTCGGCCAAGTGTGCCTCGGCCTCGTTGAATGGCTTGTCATCCGCAACTATGCACCTCTCCACACCTTCTTCGTAGTACTTGAGGCACTGGTGCCAGGTGGATACCACGATGCCGTTCTCGTGCAGCCAGGGTCTTCCTAACAGGAGACGATATGATGTATGGCAGTCGATGATGTGGAAGAGGACCGTTGTATCCAGCGGGCCGATGGAAAGCTTCAAACGAATGATTCCGACGGTGGACTGTCCGCCTTGGTTGAACCCTTGAATGACCAACTGACTTGGCGAGAGCTGGTCGTCGGTGATGCCGAGTTGCCGCATTGTCTGAATGGGCAGGATGTTGACGGCAGAGCCACAGTCCAACAAGATTCGGTTCACTGGCTTCTCCTTGATGTATCCTGAAACGTAAAGAGGCCGGTTGTGCAATCGCGTTCCGAGTTGCAAGTCCTCGTCTGAAAAGGTTATCGTTGCATCGCACGCGGCTACAGCTTTGCGCTTCTGGTCGTCCTTCTTCTTCTTCTTGTAGCTATCCGGATCAGCCAAGGCCGCAGCCATTGCCAGGCGAGCCTTCTTCGGGAGATGCAAAGCTTCTACGAGAGGCATGTGTAAGATTGCTTCGTCGCGAGAGGCGGTGCCCCCTTCATCGGAATCGTCCCCCTCGTCGGTGGAGTCGCCTTCTTCAGAAGTCTCGCCTTCGTTCTTTCCTTCCGACACTTCATGGACTTCGACCATGCAACAGGACACCTTGATGTGTTGGTCCGCTGGGAGGAAGTGATCCGGGAAGAACTCTTGCAAAGTTGTCGGCTCTGGAAGACTCTGCTGAAGGATGTCGTCTCGGCTTGCTGGCGGCACTTTGAACGCCTTCCTCCCCGGAGCCTTGCTTTTCTTCTTGTAGGTCTTCCGCTTGGTGAATCCCCTCATCATACGGTCTTGTTTGAGCTTCTTTTCTTGCCATGGCTTTCGTCGCCGCGGTAACATGACCCATGCTTCTTCGTCAGTGGATTCCCCTTCGCTGGGATGATGGTCGACAGCAGCAACTGGTTTCATTGATGATACTTGTTCTTCCGGAGGCTCTACTGGCTCGTCTTCCGATCCCCAGCCGGTGGGCTTGATTTCGTTGACCGAAACGGACGGAGGCCTTGAGTAGAGGACGTAATAGTCGAACTTCCCCGAAGGCTGGCCCAGCAGACCGACTTCCGGATCTCCTTGCTCGTATTTCCTTTGGAGCGCTCGTTGGGATGTATCATTGCTTGGAAGAGGTGCTGGCGTGAGCGATGATTGCCCCCAGGGCAGCGGTGTTTCCTCCTCGGTGAGCGCAGGAGTACGTTGACGTCGCTTCGAGACTTTCGGCCGGGAAGTTGACTTAGCGATTGGAGCTTGCCGGTTGATGCGCAGTTTGGGCATGCTTCGTCGGGCAGCGACGAGTACTGGCGAGAAGGAGCCGAAGGTGATGGACGTCATGTTGGCCGTAGCAACCTCCCCGGAGTCGATCTCTATCTTCCCTTGCTTAGCGAGCGCCATGATTCTTTCCTTGAAGACGAAGCATCTTTCGATGGGATGACTCACCACCCGGTGGTATTTGCAGAAGAGAGGGTCGTCGACGCGATGCATCTGCTCGGGCCTCTTAGAAGGAGGGAGCTCTATCATCTTCTCTTGCAGCAGCTGGTCGAACATGGAGGAGACTTCCGAGTCTGGGAAAGGGTATTCTTTGGCTTCGAGCTCCTCGAGAGTCATCCTTTGTCTTGGCGGCGGAGGCGGTGGTATGGCGACTCCTTTCTTCTGATCTGGCTTGCCACCGATCTTGAGCGGCTTGGAGGTTGAAGCGACGTCAGTAACATTGACTTGCTTTAGTTTCGTTGCCGGTGGCTTGTCCTTCTTTTCTATCTTCAAAAAGTCCTTGTTCTTCGAGTCCCCGCGGTTTGCTAGGCTGAGTTCCATGTCATGAGCCCGAGTTGCGAGTTCTTCGAAAGACCGAGGCTTGATACCTTTGAGGATGTAAAGCAGACCCCAGTGCATGCCTTGGGTGCACATCTCGATGGCCGAGTCTTCAGACAAGCGGTCTCGTGAATTCAGCGCGAGGTTCCTCCACCTGTCGATGTAGTCGATCACTGGCTCGTCTTTCCTTTGTTTGACGGCAGTGAGTTCGGTCATGCTGACGGTTCGTCTGGTGCTGTAAAAGCGATTGAGGAACTCCCTTTCCATCTGGTCCCAGCTGTCGATGGTCCCTGCAGGAAGATCAACGTACCAGTCGAACGCGTTGCCTTTGAGGGTGCGGACGAATTGCTTCACCATCTCGTCGCCATACGTGCCGGCATTATTGCAAGTCTCGATGAAGTGGGCAACGTGCTGTCTCGGATTTCCCTTTCCATCGAAGTGCTGAAACTTTGGCGGCTGGAATCCGACTGGGAAGCGTAGCTGCTGGATCCTCGTAGTGTAGGGCTTCGAGTATGCCGCCGTGATCGGAGGAAGGCTACTGCCGTGGGAGCGCATCATGTCGGCTATCAACGCTTGGACTTGCTGAGCACTCATCGCAGCCGTTGCCGGAGGTTGAGTGGCCACTGAGGCTGGCGTTGGGGAGACGACTTCCAATGGGACGGGAGCCGAGGAGAGCGCTGGGGTAACTGCTTGAACCGTCGGAGCAACTTCTGCAGGAGCGGGAGTTGAAGACGGAACTGGAGCGGCTACTGGAGAAGCGACGGGTTGGCCGACTGGTGCAGCATCCTTTGCGCTTAGCTTTTGGAGCAGAGTGTTGATGTGACGATCCTTCTCCTCCATTAGCCGAGTAATTTGCGCCATATGCTCGCTCATCTGCATGACTTGTAGCTGAAGAGCGGACGGAGGGTGGTGACTGAGAACATCTCGGTGTTGCATGTTCGCATCCTCGCCGTTATCATCAGAGATGTAGTTACGCCGACTTGCTTCTGGCTGATGATTGACGTTTGCCCCCTGCAGAGGAGGTGCAACGTCTGCTGGAGAACCCGAGCGGGTTCGGGGTTGGGGCTGGTCCTCCCCAAACTTCTGGACATGGACTCCAGGATCGAGGCTCGTTTCTTCGAGCACCAGGGCCTCGTCGGCGCTTTGGCGAGCATCTTCGGTAGTAGCTTCTGGCACGAAGACGTCCGCAAGAGTCCGTGTACGCCGAGTGTAGACGCGGACCATTGGAGGAGCATCACCCTCCGGATTTACTGGATCACCGTGTCGGAGTAGAGGAGACTCGGCGATTGGTGAGAGGCTTGGAGCAAACGCATCGTTGTTTGTTCCGGCCATTGCAAACTTCAAGCAGCTTCTTCAACCGTACGGATGAAAGGAGAAGATGTCCCACCGGGCGTGCCAGAAATCTGTGGACGCGGAAAAAAGCGCGGGTCGTCTTTATTGCGAATCACACGAGATTACAATTGTGGCCGGGACCCGGGTTGCTCGGGTGTAGCGAGTCCGGGTTGCGGCGAGTTTTGATCAGGGGATTGTGGGAAAGATCTTCTGGGGGATCCCTTTGATCCGCGTCTCCACGTGGTGTTCGTGCGAGAGCGCTGAAGGGGCTGCCCAGGACAGGGGTTTTACAGGGAGAGGGTTTTGGAGAGGCTAAGGAATGTCCACCGTTGCTTTGTCCCTTCCGTGCTTCGTGCTTTCTCGGCTAGGGGGTTTTCGGCTTCGTTCCTCGGTCTTTGCGTCTTCCTCGTTCCTTGCTTGACCTCGGTGTCCTTGATCGTCGGTTCGCGGCGTCGATCTAGCTTTTGGCGTTGGCTTTGGCTTTGGCTTTTTGGCTTTGGCTTTGCTCCGGCGTGGCTCTGGCTTTTGCTTTGCTTCGGCGCTTGCACTTGGACGTAGCTGGGAGAGACTTGCGATGCTTTCGTTCTTCCGGACTTCGCGTCGTATCAGCTAGAACGTGCGGTGCTTTTGCTCGTGGCCGGCGTAGTCGCTTGGCTTTGGCACTTGCGTTGCTTTGGCGCGGGCTTTACTGGGGCTTTTGCTTTGGCTTCTTGCGTCGGCTTTAGCTTTAGCGTCAACTCGATCTTCTTCTTCGAACGACGTGGGCTACTTCTCCGGTGCTTCGACGATTTACGTATCGACTGGACTTCTCTTCTTCTCCGGGCTTCTTTGGCGTGATCGGAGTCGAAGAATGCTTTCGAAGATAGTAGGGGTAGCACCGATCTCCGTGCGACGGTTGTGGCGTCGGCTTTTGTTGATGAAGACGACGAGGGTAGCGACGGTCTCCGTGCGACGGTTGTAGCGTCGGCTTTTGTTGATGAAGACGACGAGGGTAGCGACGGTCTCCGTGCGACGGTTGTAGCGTCGACTTTTGTTGATGAAGACGACGGGGTAGCGACGCTTCAGACGATCTGCTCCAGGCTTTCTTCTTCGTGGATGGGGCAGGCGTTAGTCGAAGATGACGGGGTGATGACGCTTCGCTTCTCTCCTCCGGGCTTTGGGGCTTGATCGGGATCGAGGATTTGTTGGAGCCGACGGGGTAGTGCCGCTCCTCTTCTTCTCCGGGCTTTTGGGCTTGATCGGAGTCGAAGCTCGTTGGAGACGACGGGGTAGTGCCGCTCCTCTTCTTCTCCGGGCTTTTGGGCTTGATCGGAGTCGAAGCTTGTTGGAGACGACGGGGTAGTGCCGCTCCTCTTCTTCTCCGGGCTTTTGGGCTTGATCGGAGTCGAAGCTTGTTGGAGACGACGGGGTAGTGCCGCTCCTCTTCTTCTCCGGGCTTTTGGGCTTGATCGGAGTCGAAGCTTGTTGGAGACGACGGGGTAGTGCCGCTCCTCTTCTTCTCCGGGCTTTTGGGCTTGATCGGAGTCGAAGCTTGTTGGAGACGACGGGGTAGTGCCGCTCCTCTTCTTCTCCGGGCTTTTGGGCTTGATCGGAGTTGAAGCTTGTTGGAGACGACGGGGTAGTGCCGCTCCTCTTCTTCTCCGGCCTTTGCTTCTGGCGTCTTCGGAGTCGAAGGGTTCTTCTTCTCCGAGCTTTCTTCTTCGTGCACGGAGTCGAAGGGATGATCTTCGTGTGCAAGGGCCTTCACATTGATGAGGACTTTCAGTAAGCCGATCCCTCGGGACAGGCTTGACTGTGCCTCGTGAAGCCTTGGGTCGATGAAGAAGCGTCTCCTCTTCTGCAGAGCTCTGGCGTTTCGTCTTCAATTTCCCGACCATTTTTTCCTTCCCCCACCCCCTCTATTTATAGGCAAAGAGGTGGGGAGAGAGATATGGGAACTCTTTAATTTTAAATCCCTTTTGTATCTCTCTCATAATTACCCGGATTTTATTCATCCATTGATGAAGGGAATAACATTTAGTTGTTTTCCTTTTCTGGCGGGTGCAATTATGGCTGGATTTTGCGCACGAAATCGATGGCGATCGGGCGCTTCGTCTTGTGCGTCGGATCGAGGGATCGGCGCAGATCCGCGTGTGTGCAGACGTCATACGCTACCTCCCCCCGCGCATGGCGGTATTTTTTTCCTTTTCTTTCTTTTCTTTCCTTTTCTTTTCTTTCCTTTTTCTTTTCTTTCCTTTCTTTTCTTTCCTTTTTTCTTTTCTTTCTTTTTTTCTTTTCTTTCTTTTTTTTTTCTTCCCTTTCCTTGCAGGGCCGGCCGGCCTCTCCATGGGGTTCGGTCCCCACTAGGGCCGGCCCTATGGGGTTCGGACCCTAGTAGGGACCGGCCCCTCTTGAGGCGGGGTCCGGGTCCGTGTCGGCGCGCGCGAGTTGGGTCCGCGTGTCGGGTTTGCATCCACGTCTGTGCGAGCGAGTTGGGTCCGCGTGTCGGGTTTGCATCCGCGTCGGCGCGAGCGAGTTGAGTCCGCGTGTCGGGTTTGCATCCGCGTCGGCACACGTAAGTCGGGTTCGGGTCCGACGAAATTCGTGTGTCTACAATGCGTCTCTGCACTAACCTAGGGTTTCCCCTTAGTGCACACACGTAGCTACGCATCTACCGTGCACTAGTGCGAAGCACTCACGGAGCGTATGCTTGGACTTCTCGCTTCCTCTAACTACGTTCTGTGTTTCGAGGAGATGGTATAAGAACCATACATAATGTCGATAAGGTGGAACCTTCAGGGACCAGGGTTCATGGCTTTCAACTCAGACTCGATCGACACACTACCCGAGTGTACCATCGATCCTCTGAGTCCGAGTTAACCTGCGTAGCCACCCAGAGTGCGACGCAGGCTGCACTCCAATTCCCCCGGACTTACTATGTTCTCCCTCATACCCCTGCTCTCCGCTTAGTATGGTAAACTCGCTGTCCCTCCACTGGTGCCATGACTCAACTCGAGCGGTGGAGAATACCGTCAGACTCGAGTGCTCATATGACTCGGTTCCTTCCAGGTTGACCACATACATCGTACCTCCGATAACTCTGCCGAGTAACCGGATCCGTCACCAGTCGAACTGATGACCACCTGGCCAGGGTTTAATACGACGTAGGTCAGACCAAGGAACGCACCTCCCGTTAGGGGTGTGGATAGCCTGCAGGAGTGACATGCTGATGCAACGCCAGCCGGGTAACCCAGTACACCGTGGTTTTGGATCACTGCATCCGGATCCTCACACATTGGTGCGCCAAAGCACCACACAACTGGTTAGTCCACCAGACATGGCTCCTCAGGGTTTAGGACCATTTTACCCTAAGCAGAAACACGGTTTAGTGCACCGGTGTCTGCTCACCTATCTGTGCACCGTGTTGGTTCCGTTCGGCCACAGACACTGTGCCTGGTAATGACCGTGGTGGAGACACCCACGCTCTGTCATCCCAACAGCTTAACCTGATAGGGCGACCAACCCTAATCAGAGCTGCGAACGTATTTAGGTTACATGGGACCAGTCCCTTGAGTCTCCCACTCAAGAGGATTACCATGTAGCCATGGCTCTCTGTTCTGTAATCAGAACACGTACTAAGGTACGTACCTAGATGCAATCTTATACTATCAACCATACATAGCTAAACTATAGGTTTTTACGAGCTATAGACCTCACCAATTCTAACAATCTCCCACTAGGTCTAACGAGGAATAGCGGTGTTGAGCTCTGTAGCTTCTACATGCTACCCAAAAGCCTTTGCAGGAATTCCCTAATGGAATTAGCAACATTGTCTGTAGATTCCACCTCAGTACCGCTACTTGCATTTTCTCCTATAACTGTCAGATCAAGTGAAGTTTGTACTTGATGGGTTTCCCCTCACGGTGGTGCCTAGTCTCCTTGGACCTTGCTTACCGCTCTTCTGTTGCAACAACAGATAACTGAGCTTCTGGTACGCGTCCCAAGTTCTCTAAGAACTTCCAAAGCCTTACCACCTGATATATTACCTAGCACGCAACAACGTGCTAAGCCTCTGTGGTAGAGTCTGTGATTCACTCTTGCTTCACACTCTACCAACTACCGCTTCTAATCCCAAGATAAAAATAATCCCTGAAATCGATTCTCTGGAACACACATCTGACACTAAAGTTAGATCCTGTGTGTCCAATCGATATCAGGACCTGTGAAGTGCAAGCTAACTCACAATCCTTACTTAACGAGGATTTCTGAGTATACCCTTCATATCGGTCCAAAGATATGGACCCGGGTTCGACTGAAACCGACCCATCTTCCTGCTGCACAATAGATATCTAGCCTCGTAAAACGAATCTGGCTAGAATCTTATCTTCATACGTAGCCTGTGACAGCAAGAGAATCTTGCTCTGGTTATCTAGAGTTACCTTGATTTCCAGAGCATAACTCGCCTCACTAGGGTCTTTCACATCGAATTGTGATGACTACAAACCTTTACCGTAAACAATATTCTTACGTCATTTTCAATCAGTAGGATATCGTTAACGTAAAGTACTACGTACACCCTTGTAGCTTTTTCACCTTTCTTGTACCCACTTGGTTTATCATCATTCTGATCAAATCCGTATGAGCGGATTTCCTTGATCAAAATATATATTTCAACTTGGATGCTTGCATCAGTCCATAAATGGACCTTTGCAACTTACATCATATATGTTCCTGACTTACTGACACAAAGCCTGGGGCGATATCATCCATATGTCCTTTCCAAATTCCCGTTAGGGAATAACTGTCTTGACATCCATCAACCAGATCTCCCAACTATAATGGGCTGCGATGGATTAAGAGAATCCGAAATAGACTTAGGCTTAGCTACCAGTGAGATGGTTTTGACATAGTCAATCCCTTCTCCTTTGGCAACTAATCTAGCTACTTAAGTCTTAATCGGGTGCTCTTCTTATACACCTTCTACACCCTGAAGGGTGATAGTGCTATAAGTGTCAAGACTGTTCCAAGGGACATTGATGTAAATTTGCCTCCATGGTCTTTTGTCAGTCAGAGCTGTCGGAAGCTCCCACTACTTCTTCGTAGCTCTAGGGATCATCCTCCTGAAACTCTGGATTAACTATCAAAGTTTCTCCATAGTATCTTTCAGGAGCTCTGATGGTCCCACAACGACGAGGTGGTGGTGGTACAAAGGAAGCTCCCACTACTTCTTCGTAGCTCTAGGGATCATCCTCCTGAAACTGTGGATTAACTATCGAAGTTTCTCCATAGTATCTTTCAGGAGCTCTGATGGTCCCACAACGACGAGGTGGTGGTGGTACAAAGTGAATCGTTTCTACAGTACCTGGTATACTAGTTTCTTGTATCATCTACTCCCACTATGTTTTCAGATGCGCACTCTCTACCAGTACCCAGTAGTTCACCCAGAACTACCTTACCGGTAAACTTATGGTCTATAATATAATCCTGGTTTAGGTAGATGGTATTCGTAGAAACGATTACCTTCCAAACCTCAAGATCATAGAACAGTCCACCTTATGCCTCCTAAGGGTAACCTACAAACAGATATACCTGGAACTACATCTCCATCTCATCCCTCTTGTCCTTTTGCACAAGTGCAGGACAACCCTATATCTCGAGACTCTATAGTGTCAGCTTTCGCTTAGACCATAGCTCTCTATAGGTCTGGGGCACTGATGTAGATGAGAGAGAGTTTCAGATATAAGCTACTGTTTTAAGGTACAACCCCACCAAAGGGTGGGTAGTACATTTGGCAATATTCATCATACTACGGACCATGTCAAACATGGTCTGATTCCTTCTCTCGGAGACTTTATTCTGACGTTTCATCCTAGGAGCATTTAACTGGGAGATAATCCCATGCTCCTTCAGGATCCTATGGAACCCATCCGATAGGTTCTCATTCCCTCGATTAAATCGAAGAGACTTCTATCGTCTGGACGCTCTTGGAACCATAGACGTCAAAATTAACTAACTCCCATACCTTCATGGTCCTTTTAGTTATTCTGCCTTCCAGATTACACTCATAGGTTAGAAGGATCTCCGATGATTCTGTGAACAGAAACTCGGCCTTCTGTTACCTTTGAATTTATCTGAGGCAAAATATCTAAATCAGAGGGATCACAAATAGGATAGATTCTCCGAAGGATTTAGATGAATTTTAATTAGACGCTACAGCTATCATGAAATCTATTTCCGAATTCAGATTAAATACAAAGAGATTTTTTCTAATCTATTCCTCTAACTATGAAGATATCAATTTAGTCTAGGATACACACCTACGGTGCTATCTAAAACTAAAAAACTTCATTTACTAAGGAAGAAACAGAACTACATCTCTAAAAAACAAAATCTGTATTTCGAAAAAACTAAGACAATCATATCTAACAGCTTCCACAGCGGCTTATGACATCAGTACCTATGTTAGGATTACTTCACTATAAAGTAGCCTTCTGCTTTCCTTGAATCTCTGTAGACCCGAAGTCTACATTCTAAGAAGCATAAGAACTGCTACTAGATAGCGACTCAAATCCTAACATCCTGAGGCCATACTCAATCTTCAAATACCCCCTACACTCGCCAAAGCGGAAACACTTCCGTCCTTAGCGTTACCAGACTTAGGAGTCCACACTAGTTTCTGCACTAGAATAGTTTTCGATCTCTTATAAGTTACTCCATTAGGTTCTTCTAAAGAAGACCTAGGTTAAGCACTAAAGGCTTTGCCTTTAATCTTGATCCCATCCTTTGTCTCTTAGAAATCTCCTTAGAAGTTCTGCGTTTATCATTTCTAACTTGTTAAAGTTAAAGTCTCTGATAACGCCTTCGAAGGTTCCAGACAAGGATGCAAGACAGACGTCTTCCACCACCTCGTCATCCGGTACTATGTCTTTGGAATCTAGTTCGATCTGGAACTCAAAGATGTGTTCCCGAACAAGCATACCCTCAGACATCTCGGTACCGACAAGTATCTTAGTGGAAAAGCGATGAGTCGACTGACTTCGCCTTCCAGACATCTTATGCAAGTAAAACTTAATTAGAGAAGACCCGGCATATCTCTGACTCGCTTCTAAAGAGTTGTCCGCAAGTCTGCTATAACATAGCACTTGCACATCTCCTTAGACTCTCGCCAGTCTTCATATGCCCTAGTTAGTGCCCTAGTGATATCTGGACCCATTAGGTCTAATACAGGGATACTTAGATTACATGCCAATGTACGTTAACTACCCTATGCATAAGCTAAAGATAGCGCTTCCGCTCTACGTAGCTAGAGACCCGATAACTGGTTCTCTTATGGGATAGCGGATAGGGGAACTATTTGGTTGAATGAAAATGAATACAGGAAAACTTATTTTATGGATTTTGAAAATAAGCTAATTATATCCAATTGTCAGCGCTACCCTCACAGCGAAGACACCTCTATGGATTAATTTAACCATGTATGTAAGATCTCGGAATAGGCTGCACCTGTCCGAGGGGGCAGTGTGCAGGTCATCCGCTTACACAGGTCTTTCCCTTGACCCTATCCAAATCTGCCAACTAAGGGCTTTGATGAACCATGGTTATCTTTTGGCCAGTACCACGTGATCACCATTGTCTTCACAACGAATACCTCACGTGTACTTCGGATGCTTAACCACGAGCCTAGGCAATTACGGAACGGAAGTTCTAACGGCCCCCACGAGGGTGAGTAAAAGCCTGAACCCTTGGCGCCGTAATCGCCATATCCCAAGGGAGATCACTAAGTAGCTTGGCATGGAAAAACACAGCTCTCACCCGAGGGGGTTGTTGAGTTATGCCCTCCCACCCGAGCACGAAGTGATTGGCCGTGGAGGCCAGAGGATCTCTAAAAGTCCTCTCTTGCATCCCTTATTAAATTTGAGGGTTATTTAATGCAAGTATGAGTGTATACTAAGGTCACGACAACCTATACACTAGACCCTGGTCATACCATGCTCCCACTAGCGTTTCAAGCCTTTCGAGAAGCATTAATCGATCTCGGAATATCATAGTCCCTGCCTCAAGTGGATTTCTCCACTCAAGGGTCACATTACATATCCCAAGAATATCGATGCTTTGCAAACTTGGCTATTACGCTAATGCCCTGGAGCCTAGCCTAAGGTCAGACTGACAGGAAAGGTCTTCCACTACCATGGCGCCTCGCTTATAAATTTGACGAATGATGTCATAGTAGAATTCCAACTCATTCTAAGTTTCGATGCTTGCCAAATAGGCACACCCGACTAATCGGGTGTTGACCTAATGGGGGCATAACCAAATGTGAGGAATTCATGCTATCATCAAGGGTCAATTAAATAATAGGCGTCACTAGTGGAATCCTATCCTAATAAGGTCGCTAGGACCGGAGGAGAAAGGGCATCCCTCTAACACAGATAATCAAATTATCGCATCGGGGTTCTCTACTGAAATATAAAGAACTACTGAAAGAAACAAGCACACAAGTGAATCAAGTTCAGGGTCCGACCCCTGAACCTGACTGGCACAGCGCAGGCTCTCTGTCTCCTTCGCAAGGCTCCTTGATCCGGTGCAAGCCTCTGTATACGATCTCCTGACGCTTTCTGCCCTTTGCCGTCATCGTGTACGCTTCGCCGGATCGCCATCGTCCTCCAAGGTTCCGCTCATCTTCCCGGTGGTAAATCTCCACGGCAAGTCCTCCTCTTCAATCTGTAACCGAAAAAGATCTAGTACGCTTCGAGCAAGTGCTCGCTCATACACAATTTCCTATAAAGAAAAGGAAAACAAACCTAGCAAAAGCCTGGGAATCAAGGGTGGTAAATATCCACCTCTTGCCCGACTATGGCTCTAAAATCTATCCACACACAGAAGAAAAAACATCCAGACAAAATCGCTAACACGGGGTCCGACCCCCGGTAGCAAGCAATCACATATCCAGAATAATTTTAGAAGCGGCGCCCTGCAAGAACGATTCATAGAACACACAAAAAATATACTATGCATGATCTACTCGTAGAACCCCGATGGCGGCACATACTATTCAAGCGCACATGACGGTTTCAGGAAAAACATGAAACACACACCACTAGCGGGCTCTGATACCAATTGTTGGAAATAAATCCATGGTAGAGGCCCGCAGTGGAAGCAAAGTGAAGGTCCGAGGACCGTGAGCGGTGTGCGTTACATATCAAAATTTTCATCGAAACGATCTACATATGCGTGTATGAATCTAGCATGGCAACTACGCGAACCCCTAACGATGATCTAACGCGAAAGAACAAACTAGCATGAATGCATGTTCTAATTATGTTAGATCTACTTGTTAGAGGTCATACCTGCGTGCGGAATCTTTCACCGCGACAAATTTCTTCTTTGTCGATGGAGACGGGCTACGGATCTGCTCGACATAGCTTCGGTGCGACGGCCATAACTTTCTGCTCTGAACTCCGATTGGGCTGAAATTTGGACTGAAGGTAGCAAACTTCGAGACGCAACTTTTCCAACAAGTTTCACGTCGTTTGGACTTCTGTAGCTCCCGAAATAGCAGAAACAACTTTGATTTTCTGTGCAGATTCTGGACAGCAAAAGGTTGCGGGAGACACCTTCTAGTTCACCCGATCTCACACGATGCACGGCACCTCGTCGATGGATCTCTGAGTGCCTCCATATGACGAGCCTTCTCATTCTACAAAACACCACGTGAGGAAGACGAGTCGTCATCCAATGGCGCAAGCGAGGGAGAGAGAGACGAGAGAGGAGATGCGAAGAGAGGAGAGGGGGCGGCTAGGGTTTCCCCATGCCATGGCCGGCCCTAGGGCTTGCATGGCTCTATTAATTTCGTGCACCCTCTCTCTCCTTCTCATATATAGGGCCGGCCTATTCATATGGATAAGGACAGTATGGATAAGGATGATAGATTCAAACCTTATCCCTATATATCTCTTCTTTATCTCTATCCTTTTCTTGTTTTCGAAAACGGTCAAAACCAGCCCGTTTTCTGCGCCTCATAACCGGCCCCTTTATCGGAGGCAACAACCTCCCGAAACTAATAGGGCCGGCCTTGACCAGTCTCTCAACACTTTGGGCCGGCCCCCTTAGTGCATAGTGGCGCATGGTATGACCAAAACGCCCTTATGCCACTAGTTGGTCGTTCCTCGTGTACGAGACTTTGCAAGGCACACATAAGTGAAGTGCACCAGTGATTTCACTATTCTCTGAGGTTCCCGTAGGGTGCCCCTAGTGAAGTCAACTAGTCAACTCGCAACATGTCCCGGTGCATCGCACCCATGTGGCAAAGTCCACTTATGGCAAGGAATTGCTACATGCGTCTCTGCACTAACCTAGGGTTTCCCCTTAGTGCACACACGTAGCTACGCATCTACCGTGCACTAGTGCGAAGCACTCACGGAGCGTATGCTTGGACTTCTCGCTTCCTCTAACTACGTTCTGTGCTTCGAGGAGATGGTATAAGAACCATACATAATGTCGATAAGGTGGAACCTTCAGGGACCAGGGTTCATGGCTTTCAACTCAGACTCGATCGATACACTACCCGAGTGTACCATCGATCCTCTGAGTCCGAGTTAACCTGCGTAGCCACCCAGAGTGCGACGCAGGCTGCACTCCAATTCCCCCGGACTTACTATGTTCTCCCTCATACCCCTGCTCTCCGCTTAGTATGGTAAACTCGTTGTCCCTCCACTGGTGCCATGACTCAACTCGAGCGGTGGAGAATACCGTCAGACTCGAGTGCTCATATGACTCGGTTCCTTCCAGGTTGACCACATACATCGTACCTCCGATAACTCTGCCGAGTAACCGGATCCGTCACCAGTCGAACTAATGACCACCTGGCCAGGGTTTAATACGACGTAGGTCAGACCAAGGAACGCACCTCCCGTTAGGGGTGTGGATAGCCTGCAGGAGTGACATGCTGATGCAACGCCAGCCGGGTAACCCAGTACACCGTGGTTTTGGATCACTGTATCCGGATCCTCACACATTGGTGCGCCAAAGCACCACACAACTGGTTAGTCCACCAGACATGGCTCCTCAGGGTTTAGGACCGTTTTACCCTAAGCAGAAACACGGTTTAGTGCACCGGTGTCTGCTCACCTATCTGTGCACCGTGTTGGTTCCGTTCGGCCACAGACACTGTGCCTGGTAATGACCGTGGTGGAGACACCCACGCTCTGTCATCCCAACAGCTTAACCTGATAGGGCGACCAACCCTAATCAGAGCTGCGAACGTATTTAGGTTACATGGGACCAGTCCCTTGAGTCTCCCACTCAAGAGGATTACCATGTAGCCATGGCTCTCTGTTCTGTAATCAGAACACGTACTAAGGTACGTACCTAGATGCAATCTTATACTATCAACCATACATAGCTAAACTATAGGTTTTTACGAGCTATAGACCTCACCAATTCTAACATAACCCCCCCCGGGCTATGAGTAGGGATGGCAGCAATGTGGTTTCAAATCGAAAACTGCACCGCATTGTGCGGTTTTGGTTTGCCAAAATATAAAATCATCGCGGTACGGTGCGGTTTTGGTTTTCGGATTCGGTGTAGCGGTGCGGTTTCGGTTTTGACCAAAACCACATAAAATCACACCTTTTAGGTCTTTATTATGATAAACCGCGGTGCACCGCACCACACCGCACTGCATGGTGCGGTTTCGGTTTTATATAAATATAAACCGTCGTGGTGCGGTGTAGTTTCGGTGTGGCAGTTCGGTGTTGCGGTGTGGTTTCGGTTCTGTCCAAAACTGCAATGTTGCCATCCCTAGCAATGGGCAGTAGTCAGGGGCGGACCTACATTGGGCCCAGGGGGGGCTCAAGCCCCCCCTCAATTTGGGAAAAAAAAGTTACACTTACCCCCTTGAAGTTTAGCTTAAAAACACCCAACCCCCCTATAGTTTATTTTGTTCCAAATCACTCCCTAATTTTGAAATTTTAGCACAATACCCCTTTTGTCAATTACTTGATTTTCTCATTTTGTAATTTTTATCTGATCTAGCTAAACTTCATGAGGGAGAGAAGCAAAGTTTAATTTACTCAGAAAATAATTATAGCTAACTTTTGGTAGCCAACTTCATATGGAGGTGGCCACCACCAGTCGTCACCGCCCCACCAATTATCACCCCCCGCCAGGCAATATCCACCGTCATACCACCAACCACCACCCCACCGCCACATGGGCCACCCGTCGCTGCCAGTATTGGTGACCCATGGCCGACCTCGCCATTTGCCGGCCACCGACGCCCACCAGAGCCACCACAGTTCGGCCGACACCTACCTTGGCCTGCCACCTCCCGCGCGCATGGCGTCCCCATAGAGTTCATCCCATAGCCCTTAGTGAATAAGAATCGAGTGGGAATCAGGGCTTATTTATAGGTTTTTGGGGGTATATATGAAATCTACCCCCCCCCCCCAAATAAAAAAAAGGATCTGGTCTATTATTTACAAACTGTGCATCTTGATCGAGTCGGCCAATTATAGTTCCAAATTTTTGAATGACTCCGACAATTGAAATTCTCCTTCACTAGCTAGAGGCAGAATCGTAATAGGCCTTTTGTTGCACGATTGAAGAAAGGGTAGGGACGTTACGCCGCATGCCGAAGCATTTGACTGTGAGGCAACGATTGTAGTTACTTTTTAATAATTACGCTCCCCCTGAGGAAAAATCCTGAGTCCGCCACTGGCAGTAGATCACGGCATTGCATATCTACACATATAGCCGTTGCATTAAACATGGTTGATGATCTCAATCTCGGAAGTGCATCGTGGGCAAGCAAGTGAAATGGGAAGGCCAATGCGATATAGATATTCTTTGGTGGGTAGTTTTTCATGGAACAATTTCCACCCAAAGCATTGCACTCTAGCAGAAGCATCAGCTTTCAAAGTGTCTGGCAAGGCCTGGCAATCAGAGATAGCTCACCAGAAACCAGAGTATAAGCTTCACGGATTGTGACCATAGCTTTCCCTGTTGAGCCCCAAACCAACAGCCACTCAGGTGTGTTGGATAAAATGGAAAATGAGAGAATAATACTGCTCCAATATAAAGGGAAGATGTCTAAAATCAGCACTCGATTCCACCTTCCATCCGTCAGCATCAAGTTAGAGATCAAGACTAACCCCTCAGTTAGTTCCATATTGAAAGTAATTGGGAGAAAAGCAAAAGGAATTGGGCTCTCCCAAGCAACAGTTCATAAGTCGAAAGAAGTCAATTTCCATACCAAGTAAACGAAGTGCGCATTAACATAAGGTAGTCCAGATCTCAACGGCCACCAAAGCCATGAGCATTGTTTACTAGAGTGAAAATCCCACAAGTTGTTTGACAACTTATATTTGTCAAAGAAAAAACTCCTCCATAAGCTCTGTGGAGAGTTAAGCATATCAAAAAGTCGTTTGATCATAATAGCTAGCCGAAATTTAGCCAATTGACAAACACCAAGCCCTTTAATTGCCACTGGCTGACAGACAGTAGCCCAGTTAATCAGATGAAGACCATTCATTGTGGAAGATTTAGCTCATAAAAACCGACACAGTCATTTCTCAATAAGGGATGTGAGATCGAGAAGTTGGTGCCCAACTGTGAGAAAGGAGAAAAAGTAGAATAGTAGATAATGTGTATTTGATCAACGTAATCCGGGGAGGAAAAGACAAGGATCGAACTCTCCATCCAGCCAGTTTAGTGAACATCTTTGAAACAATTCCCATCAAATCCTTGGCAAATATCCGCTTGCCCGAGGTCGGTATGCCGAGGTATTGAAGAGGTCTCGTACACACCTTAATCCCATAACGAGAAGATAGCAGATGACGTTGGGAGTGAGACACATTTTTTTCACAAATCACTGAAGACTTAGCTAAATTAAAAGCTTGACCAGATACATTCTCATATCTGAGGAAAATATGAAACAGTGTTTCAATTTGCATCGAAGAACCTTGAGAAAATACTAACAGGTCATCGGCAAAGGTAATTTTTTGAATCTGTGGGACTGGGTTGTTTGTGTATGTTTTCTATTTCGTTTCACCTCGTCGGAGATTAGCAAGGTGGCACTTGCGCCCTCTTCGGTTGCCCGGGGTGCGGGTATGATTTCAATCGGAGTTTGACGTGGTGGTGTTCATTGTTTTTTGGTCTTATTTTTGTCTTTTTTCATCAGCGTGTGGAGGTTTGTACTTGCGCCAGGCTGTGGTGCCTCCCGGCGGTCCGATGACCTCCCCTTTTGAATTACCAAAAAAAAAAAAACATTGCATTATAATACCATGAAATTTTTTTCCCTCAAGCAATTATATATACGATGGAGAAAAAAGATAAAACTATATCCCAACCAAAACCTGAAACCCGAATTGGTATGGGTCGGGTATGGATCCTCTTCTATCCGAATATGTATGGGTCGGATATGGATCCTGCCACACCCGAATGGGTACGGGTACGGGTGCGGGTGGGGTCCGACCTGAATCCGACCAATTGCAAACCCTACCCACAGTCTCTCTCGGGCTACACTTCTCACTCCGAAATTCACCACAAAGTTCCACGGAATGACCAAGCACAGTCTCTCTCGTGTCAGCCTGTCTCCCAATAGGAATTATGCAGGCCAGCCGATTAATTGATAGAACTGCCATGAACCACTGCTTGCTCCCCTTTGGAGGATTCTCCTCTTAGCAAGCTCCAAAAGAGAAGGGCCATTGGTTACAACTTTCATCAGGTGGTCCTAGGATCACCAGAAGTCCGAGCACTACATTGTAGGCCCCATGCTTAATTCTTTGGGGCATCGGGACCATCCGATTTGCTCGCGGTTTCGGCTGTTTAGGCCCTGTTTGGATAGGATTTTTATTCTTGGATTCTAAGAGCACAGAACCCCAAAATCCCAAAAAAGGGCTCGGAAGCCGGAGCCTCGATTTTGGGCTCTCCGCAGAAACACTTTTTAGTATCAAGTTGTATCCAAACAAGATTTTTGTATTTTTTAGGGATTCTAGGCTTTCAGAATCCTTAAATTCTAGAACTGGAGCGTATCCAAACAGACCCTTACAGACTCAAGGATTGGACCCCACGGAGAAGTAGGGGTGTAAACTGGGCCGGGCCGTTGACCTGTCGGGTCGGTCAACGAACTAAGGGTTAGGCCCGGCTATGAGTGGGATCCGAGTCGGGCCATGCTAGGCCAGGATGAATTATTATTATTATTATTTTAATATTTTTTATTAAATATTTAAATAATTTTTTTACTATTATTCTTTAGCTGTGAATTTTCAATTAATGATTTTTTTTTTTTTTTCATTTTATCCGAACTGGGGACCGACAATGTAAGTGATAACTTGCTATTGACAAGTTAAAAAAGATTTTCGAAACCTAAAAAATAAATATTTTATATCTATTTTGCCGATTGACTACTATTTTATAAACCTATACAAATGCATTAGATAACTTGCTATTGGTGAAGTTAGGGTTTAGGGTTTGCAGCTCGCAAGTCATAAGTGGGTGGGTCGCTAACTCACTTCGCACGTCTTTTCCGCTCACCGGCTAGCTTTAGGCTTTGTCATCAAAATTTGACGATTTGGGGAATGAATGAAAACATGGAGAGCTTGAATTGGGAGTTCAGACTTGAGATTGGAGAGCACTTCAGCAACAGGAGATTACTACAATATAGCTTAGAGAGAGAGAGAGAGAGAGAGAGAGAGAGAGAGAGAGAGAGAGAGAGAGAGAGAGAGAGAGAGAGAGAGGGGGAAGCAAAAATGGTCAAAATGCCCCTCATATATAATTGTTGGGGGAGCCATTTTGGTGGTGGTTGTTTTTTTTGTTGGCGCGAAGCGAATGCGCGATTTGGGATGGGAGTCCAAACTGATTCATGTACTCAAGCATTGGGAGAACTTCATGATCATTAACCCCCCCCCCCCCCCCCCCGGGCTATGAGTAGGGATGGCAGCAATGTGGTTTAAAATCGAAAACCGCACCGCATTGTGCGGTTTTGGTTTGCCAAAATATAAAATCATCGCGGTACGGTGCGGTTTTGGTTTTCGGATTCGGTGTAGCGGTGCGGTTTCGGTTTTGACCAAAACCACATAAAATCACACCTTTTAGGTCTTTATTATGATAAACCGCGGTGCACCGCACCACACCGCACTGCATGGTGCGGTTTCGGTTTTATATAATTATAAACCGTCGTGGTGCGGTGTAGTTTCGGTGTGGCAGTTCGGTGTTGCGGTGTGGTTTCGGTTCTGTCCAAAACTGCAATGTTGCCATCCCTAGCAATGGGCAGTAGTCAGGGGCGGACCTACATTGGGCCCAGGGGGGGCTCAAGCCCCCCCTCAATTTGGGAAAAAAAAAGTTACACTTACCCCCTTGAAGTTTAGCTTAAAAACACCCAACCCCCCTATAGTTTATTTTGTTCCAAATCACTCCCTAATTTTGAAATTTTAGCACAATACCCCTTTTGTCAATTACTTGATTTTCTCATTTTGTAATTTTTATCTGATCTAGCTAAACTTCATGAGGGAGAGAAGCAAAGTTTAATTTACTCAGAAAATAATTATAGCTAACTTTTGGTAGCCAACTTCATATGGAGGTGGCCACCACCAGTCGTCACCGCCCCACCAATTATCACCCCCCGCCAGGCAATATCCACCGTCATACCACCAACCACCACCCCACCGCCACATAGGCCACCCGTCGCTGCTAGTATTGGTGACCCATGGCCGACCTCGCCATTTGCCGGCCACCGACGCCCACCAGAGCCACCACAGTTCGGCCGACACCTACCTTGGCCTGCCACCTCCCGCGCGCATGGCGTCCCCATAGAGTTCATCCCATAGCCCTTAGTGAATAAGAATCGAGTGGGAATCAGGGCTTATTTATAGGTTTTTTGGGGTATGTATGAAATCTACCCCCCCCCCAAACAAAAAAAAGGATCTGGTCTATTATTTACAAACTGTGCATCTTGATCGAGTCGGCCAATTATAGTTCCAAATTTTTGAATGACTCCGACAATTGAAATTCTCCTTCACTAGAGGCAGAATCGTAATAGGCCTTTTGCTGCACGATTGAAGAAAGGGTAGGGACGTTGTTACGCCGCATGCCGAAGCATTTGACTGTGAGGCAGCGATTGTAGTTACTTTTTAATAATTATGCTCCCCCTGAGAAAAAATCCTGAGTCCGCCACTGGCAGTTGATCACGCCATTGCATATCTACACATATAGTCGTTGCATTAAACATGGTTGATGATCTCAATCTCGGAAGTGCATCGTGGGCAAGCAAGTGAAATGGGAAGGCCAATGCGATATAGATATTCTTTGGTGGGTAGTTTTTCATGGAACAATTTCCACCCAAAGCATTGCACTCTAGCAGAAGCATCAGCTTTCAAAGTGTCTGGCAAGGCCTGGCAATCAGAGGTAGCTCACCAGAAACCAGAGTATAAGCTTCACGGATTGTGACCATAGCTTTCCCTGTTGAGCCCCAAACCAACAGCCACTCAGGTGTGTTGGATAAAATGGAAAATGAGAGAATAATACTGCTCCAATATAAAGGGAAGATGTCTAAAATCAGCTCTCGATTCCACCTTCCATCCGTCAGCATCAAGTTAGAGATCAAGACTAACCCCTCAGTTAGTTCCATATTGAAAGTAATTGGGAGAAAAGCAAAAGGAATTGGGCTCTCCCAAGCAACAGTTCATAAGTCGAAAGAAGTCAATTTCCATACCAAGTAAACGAAGTGCGCATTAACATAAGGTAGTCCAGATCTCAACGGCCACCAAAGCCATGAGCATTGTTTACTAGAGTGAAAATCCCACAAGTTGTTTGACAACTTATATTTGTCAAAGAAAAAACTCCTCCATAAGCTCTGTGGAGAGTTAAGCATATCAAAAAGTCGTTTGGTCATAATAGCTAGCCGAAATTTAGCCAATTGACAAACATCAAGCCCTTTAATTGCCACTGGCTGACAGACAGTAGCCCAGTTAATCAGATGAAGACCATTCATTGTGGAAGATTTAGCCCATAAAAACCGACACAGTCATTTCTCAATAAGAGATGTGAGATCGAGAAGTTGGTGCCCAACTGTGAGAAAGGAGAAAAAGTAGAATAGTAGATAATGTGTATTTGATCAACGTAATCCGGGGAGGAAAAGAAAAGGATCGAACTCTCCATCCAGCCAGTTTAGTGAACACCTTTGAAAGAATTCCCATCAAATCCTTGGCAAATATCCGCTTGCCCGAGGTCGGTATGCCGAGGTATTGAAGAGGTCTCGTACACACCTTAATCCCATAACGAGAGGATAGTAGATGACGTTGGGAGTGAGACACATTTTTTTCACAAATCACTGAAGACTTAGCTAAATTAAAAGCTTGACCAGATACATTCTCATATCTGAGGAAAATATGAAACAGTGTTTCAATTTGCATCGAAGAACCTTGAGAAAATACTAACAGGTCATCGGCAAAGGTAATTTTTTGAATATGTGGGACTGGGTTGTTTGTGTATGTTTTCTATTTCGTTTCACCTCGTCGGAGATTAGCGAGGTGGCACTTGCGCCCTCTTCGGTTGCCCGGGGTGCGGGTATGATTTCAATCGGAGTTTGACGTGGTGGTGTTCAGTGTTTTTTGGTCTTATTTTTGTCTTTTTTCATCAGCGTGTGGAGGTTTGTACTTGCGCCAGGCTGTGGTGCCTCCCGGAGGTCCGATGACCTCCCCCTTTGAATTACCAAAAAAAAAAAACATTTCATTATAATACCATGAATTTTTTTTCCCTCAAGCAATTATATATACGATGGAGAAAAAAGATAAAACTATACCCGAACCAAAACCTGAAACCCGAATGGGTATGGGTCGGGTATGGATCCTCTTCTATCCGAATAGGTATGGGTCGGATATGGATCCTGCCACACCCGAATGGGTACGGGTACGGGTGCGGGTGGGGTCCGACCTGAATCCGACCAATTGCAAACCCTACCCACAGTCTCTCTCGGGCTACACTTCTCACTCCGAAATTCACCACAAAGTTCCACGGAATGACCAAACACAGTCTCTCTCGTGTCAGCCTGTCTCCCAATAGGAATTATGCAGGCCAGCCGATTAATTGATAGAACTGCCATGAACCACTGCTTGCTCCCCTTTGGAGGATTCTCCTCTTAGCAAGCTCCAAAAGAGAAGGGCCATTGGTTACAGCTTTCATCAGGTGGTCCTAGGATCACCCGAAGTCCGAGCACTACATTGTAGGCCCCATGCTTAATTCTTTGGGGGCATCGGGACCATCCGATTTGATCGCGGTTTCGGCTGTTTAGGCCCTGTTTGGATAGGATTTTTATTCTTGGATTCTAAGAGCACAGAACCCCAAAATCCCAAAAAACGGCTCGGAAGCCGGAGCCTCGATTTTGGGCTCTCCGCAGAAACACTTTTTAGTATCAAGTTGTATCCAAACAAGATTTTCGTATTTTTTAGGGATTCTAGGCTTCAGAATCCTTAAATTCTAGAACCGGAGCGTATCCAAACAGACACTTACAGACCCCACGGAGAAGTAGGGGTGTAAACTGGGTCGGGACCGTTGACCTGTCGGGTCGGGCAACGAACAAAGGGTTAGGCCGGCTTTGAGTGGGATCCGAGTCGGGCCAGGCTGGCCAGGATGGTTTATTATTATTATTATATTTTTAATATTTTTTATTAAATATTTAAATAATTTTTTTACTATTATTCTTTAGCTGTGAATTTTTAATTAATGATTTTTTTTTTTCATTTTATCCGAACTAGGGATCGACAATGCAAGTGATAACTTGCTATTGACAAAGTTAAAAAGGATTGTCGAAAACAAAAATAAATATTTTATATCTATTTTGCGGATTGACTACTATTTTATAAACCTATACAAATGCATTAGATATCTTGCTATTGGTGAAGTTAGGGTTTAGGGTTTGCAGCTCGCAAGTCATAAGTGGGTGGGTCGCTAACTCACTTCGCACGTCTTTTCCGCTCACCGACTAGCTTTAGGCTTTGTCATCAAAATTTGACGATTTGGGGAATGAATGAAAACATGGAGAGCTTGAATTGAGAGTTCAGACTTGAGATTGGAGAGCACTTCAGCAACAGGAGATTACTACAATATAGCTTAGAGAGAGAGGGGGGGGAAGCACAAATGGTCAAAATGCCCCTCATATATAGTTGTTGGGGGAGCCATTTTGGTGGTGGTTGGTTTTTTTTGTTGGCGCGAAGCGAATGCGCGATTAGGGATGGGAGTCCAAACTGATTCATGTACTCAAGCATTGGGAGAACTTCATGATCATTAACCCCCCCCCCCGGGCTATGAGTAGGGATGGCAGCAGTGTGGTTTAAAATCGAAAACCGCACCACATTGTGCGGTTTTGGTTTGCCAAAATATAAAATCATCGCGGTACGGTGCGGTTTTGGTTTTCGGATTCGGTGTAGCGGTGCGGTTTCGGTTTTGACCAAAACTGCATAAAATCACACCTTTTAGGTCTTCAATATGATAAACCGCGGTGCACCGCACCACACCGCACTGCATGGTGCGGTTTCGGTTTTATATAATTATAAACCGTCGTGGTGCGGTGTAGTTTCGGTGTGGCAGTTCGGTGTTGCGGTGTGGTTTCGGTTCTGTCCAAAACTGCAATGTTGCCATCCCTAGCAATGGGCAGTAGGCAGTAGATCACGGCATTGCATGTCTACACATATAGCCGTTGCATTAAACTTAAGGGTCAGGTTTTTCGGATAATCCAGGTCAGGTCGGGCAATGGCCCGCTGGGCCCGATCTCAGGACGGGCTGGGTCACGGGCTGAGGGTGGCGGACCGAGCCTGGCCCACAGTTATTCGGGACCGGGTTGAGCTCGGGTTGGAGAGTGGGGGGAGGGATTTACGCCCCTATGGAGCTGACATGGCCACCCAATCTGGTCATCACTCATCAGCCATCTGTTACCATTAACCATGGTTTTCTTATTTCTTAACATTATTTCCCACAGCCTCTTTTATCTTAAAATATGGCTGTTTTGATTAATTAATCTTAGAAAGGAAAGTTGAAAGGGTAGAAATTAAGCCCTCTGAACGCCACAAATCGCATGTTGTACCAACAAATTAATGGGTCCAAAAGGATGAGAGATTTCACCAATAAAAAAATGATGAGAGTTAAGTTTAAAGGAAACCAGTACAACACAAATAGAATGGCATAGCCGTAAATATGTGAAGGTGTATGGGGGATGTTTGTAAATAAGACTATTAAAGATGGATGTAGTGAACAGTCCAAAACAGGAGATCCCTTTAAGCATAAGGACAGAGGACGAAGATACATCTCAATTGGCTTCAAATTTTGATTTGAATGTTACTCTTCTCTAAACTAAACCTAAAACCTAAAATCTAATCCTAATCCTAAAACCTAAGATCTGCAGGCCATGGGGTGAACCGTAGCCTAATCCTAAACATAATCCGGATCCTAAAACCTAAGATCTACAGGCCATGGGGTGAATCCTAGACCTAAACCCTAGATCTAACCTAAAACCTAAGATCTACCGGTCATGCGGTGAAACCACCCTAGACCTAATCTAAAACCTAAACCCTAACCCTAGATCTAATCCTAAACCTAATCCGAACCAATCCGACCCCACCGTCGCCTCTCTTCTCTGCTGTTTGACTGTCGTCGAAGCGGCGGCGGTGAGTAGCTGCTACTCACGCCACCACCGTTGTCGACCCCGCTCGCCGCACCGTTACCGCTCGCCGCAACTGTTATTGTTGTTGTTGTTGTTGCTGTCGTCGGCTGTTCAAGAGGGAACGTGAAAGGGGGGGAAGGGAGGGGGGCAATTTCAAATTTATGAAAGGGATTTGGGACCTCCCCTTAAAAGGAATCTTGTGAGTGTCATGTTCATTAATCTATTCTATTCTATGGGACCTAACACCCATTTCCCCTTTTTTTTAATACACCCCTTTATTAATCTGTTTCTTTTATCATCCCCGTCTTGTTCTCCCTCCAATGGCCAAAACCCCCTCCCATACCTCATACCTTGCCGGTGCCCCCTCTGCCCCTCGCACCTCGCCGTCAGCCCCTCCACCATATCCTTCCCATTCTGCTGTCACGCCCTCGATCTACCCATTTCCCACTCCTCTTCCTCTATTCGCCAGAACCTCTTCCAACATCTCCCCCCACTTTATCAGTGTCCCCTCCACACCTCGCACCTCTCCGCTAGTCCATCCACCATCACCTCCTATCGCAGCAATCCCTCTACCCACCCATACCACCTCTTCTACTTCCTCTCTCTCCACTCGTCACAACCCCCTCCAAATTCTCCTCCTACTTTGCTGGAACCCGCACAGCAAGCCCACGACTGCCTCTTCGATCCTTTCCCTCTCCATTCGTTGGCACCACCCTTTCCATCGCTCCCATCTTGCCGACACCTCCTCCTCATTGGTGGGATGTTAGGGGTGATGGGTACAAAAAATCACCATTTATTCAGAGTTTATTTCCAAAAAAAAATTTAAATAAAGGGGTGTTAAGGGACATCAATGGGGTGGTAGTAAAATTTTAATCATATGAGTGTTATGCTGCTAGTGCTACCTACGTGTGTTTTATCGATCATTTTTTTGCGACAGATTGATTAGGGAATGTGGGCATGTGCAGACCCGGGATGAATGATTTGTTTCAGCTAGGCACGGGTTCAGATCGTGTGGTCTTTTTATACGGGCCTCTTTGGAGTTCCTGTTAGGACTTTGTGTTCGACAATGCCAATTACTATTGTATCTTGACTTTAGTTATGGATAAATAATAGACATCATATCGATCTTTCATAGTTTACTCTGTTGTGACTTATCATTTGTCATCTGAGTTGTGTTAGGTGACTCAAGTATATTAATAATATTAGTACACAAAAAATTTGAGTACACCAGTTCACACAGCTCAGAAAGTTCGTAGTCAGTAATTGGATTTGACACCTGGTTTGAAAGGCTGTAACACTCTGTTCTTCTCGCAACAGAGAGATAGTTTATCTCGACCATTGGAGTAGTTGACTCTAAGCCATATGTGTTGGTATACGTCAAGTGCACCAAACAAAATTGAGAGAGTAAATTGAGTCTAATAAAGTTATCACTAAGATTATGGTTACTCTTCTACTAGTTAATTAAACCCTAAATCTCAAGATGTCATTTTGAACTCTGGATTTAGTGCTTGTCATTTTAATTTGCCAAACAGTGCGGCCTATCACAGATCAAAATTTGGGTAAATTGGGTGGCCAACATTAGATGCTAGAAAATAGAGGCATGCTTTGGAAATTCCTCACTCCCTGAGAGGAGCAGGGTGTCTCATTGAGTAACTTCCATAAAAGGTTAACCATCAAGTCTGGTCAAACACTTCTAAAGTAAAGATGATGATCACAAGGAATTGGAAAGTTAGGTCTCAAGAGGGTGTACTATGCTTGGAGGGATAGTCGATGATCCTGGATAGTTTTACGGATACCAAAATAAGGAGTGGTTATGTGCAACATAGTGCATAATGGTACTTGCATAATATCCTACGACCTCGGAGTGTAGTCATTACCTAGTAGTAGTTGTGGTCATGACTAACTGGAAGTGGTGTGGTCATGAGATAATCATACACATCTCTAGTTAGAGCCAAGGTCATGGACGTTCCCAAAGATTTGATCTACTAACCTATTCATACAATTAAGCGGACCTAACCCTAGTACAAGAAAGGCCCATGGTCATGGGTCACACCGGTACAACCTTAGGATATTGCATAGGAAGGATTAGGAGTTTTAGGTTAGGTTTAACCTAATTGGGCCTTCAGTATGATCTCTTCTTGAGGAGTCCTGGTGGGACTAAGATTCCTAGGTGGCACTATATGAGGGACCTAATCGGGTCTGCTAAAGTGGATCATGCGTGCAGGGTGCACATAAGCACCAAGAGAGTGATTCCATCACTCTCAGATAAGAGGACCTATGGCATGGGGATCTACCATGAGTAGGTGGCAACATGAATGGAGAGGGAGGGGTCAAAGTGTAGACAAAGACCCCTCCACTCAATGCATGCTTGCTAACCTAAAGGGGGCACCCACTTAAGTGGCACTAGTCTGCAACCACTATCTCCAAAGAGAAGAGCAAGGTCAACAAAAAGAAGGGCAAGGTCAATGAAAAGAAGGTACTACTGCTATTGTCTAGGATGGAAATGAAGCAGTGGTCCTATTTGATGAGGAGGAGTGTCTGCATGTCGTGAACAATCAAATTGAATGGGTACGTGGCAGACACATCGGCCTCCTATCATGCTACACCAAGAAGGGATCTCATCATCAATTTCAAAACATGAGGTTTAAGAACGTGAAGATAGAAAATAAAAGTTACTTAAGGATCCAAAGGGTAGGTGATCAATGTGTGTATCAAGACATATGTGGGCTACCCACTGATTCTGAAGGTTGTTCGACACGTTTCTGACCCGTGTCTCAATTTGATGTTGGGCCTAGCTTTGGACCGATAGGGCTATGTAAGCGTACTTGACAATGGCTCTTGGAAGCTAAGCAAAGGTTCCATGGTAGTAGCTAATTAAAGGCAAGGTATGCTGTATACTATACAAGACTTCTTCATAGTTGCGCAAGGATGGTGTGAATATGACAATGCATGGAGATGCTCCTGACTTGTGGCATCAATGATTGGCGCACATGAGTGAAAATGGAATGGACATTCTAACGAAGAAGAAGTTGATTTCCTCCAGTGGTATAAAAAGTTCATGCATCTTATTCATGATGAGTCAAGACTACAAGCGGATGTTTGCCGACCATTGTGTCTATGTTAAGTATATAGCGGAGATCAACTTCATAATTTTACTGTTGCATGTGGACAACAACGTGTTGATCATGGGCCATGTTGTGAATATGATTAACAATTAAGTTGAAGGTGAACTTTTTTAAGTCCTTTGATATAAAGTACATAGGGCTAGCACGATGGTTCTTAGGTATAAAAATCAAATGTGACAAGAAAACTCAGAATATTTTATTGTTACATGAGGGTTACATTGAGCATGTTCTGGAATGGTACAATACAAAGGACGGTAAGAAGTTAGCACTCCACTGGCTAACTATTTCAGGCTGAGCACGAGGATGCCACCAACTACAGAGAAAGATAAAAAGAAAATATTAGTCATCCCCTATTCAGCTATAATAGGGAGCTTGATGTATGCCATGGTATATACGAAACCTGATATTGCTCATGCAATTGAGATAGTGAGCAAGTATTTGGAGAATCCAGGCAAGGAGCACTAGGAAGCCGTCAAGTAGATTTTGAGGAAGGTTATTTCAACGATAGGACTATGATTTGGCGGTGATCATCTTGAGGTTTTCTGCCCAATATGGGTCTGGAAGGGGAGATTGTTAAGTTTTCATACCCATGCAGTCCCAGAATGCACGTACGGTATGTTTTAGCCAGGCGTGGGTTTAGCCCAGGTGGTCTTTTAGTACAGGCTTCTTTGGGGTTCCTATACAAGGAATTTATTAGCTTTGTTGCTGTGGGGATTTTTGGCGTGCATACTGTGACGGGTAGGTTTTCTTCAACACACACGCGCGCGCGTACACACGCACACAGACGAGGATTCTCCACTGAGAGAGGGTCGGATTAGAGGCTCCGTAATCATGAGTCTTCGTCATTGTTGGAGAAGAAGAGATGATGAGTGATGTGTAGAACGTAAGAGAAGAAGAAGGTGTCGAGTGTACTTCCTTTGATTCCCTTTCATAGTGAACACCTCTCAAGCACCGACGACGGTGGACGTAGCTTTAGATTAGGTGAACCATCTTAAATCTGGTGAGTCATATGTGTTTGCTTATTTATTTGTTCTTTTGTATTATATTTGAGATTGTGGAGTGCAGGGACGGAACCAGGAATCGAACCTTGGGGGGGCGAATGTTAGAAAAATCTTTGGGAGGGTAGGGTCATAAATTTTGTTAAAAATTCAAATGGGAGGGTGGGGGGGCGAACTTATATAATTTTAAAATAATCCTAGCTAATACTACTATAATAAAGGGTTTTCTTTTGAATCTAGGGGGGGTGGTCGCTCCCACATGCCCCCCTGGATCCATCCCTGGTGGAGTGGTTGATCTTATCGTATGATAGGTTAACGTGAAAGTGAGATAGATCCAAGTTTAGCGTGAGCAGTATTCATCGATCTGTATCAGAGTATCGCTCAGCGTGGTGATCTCTCGCTACACGCAAAACAAATTCCCAACTAAATTCCTTTTTAAGAACATATTATTACGGGTCCTGAAAATCTAAGAATACGAAAATACCCTCACTCCTTTATCCGGTAGGAAACACGTGTCGTTAAATGGAAGGCTCGATCGGTCCGATACAACACGATGCATGGCCCAAGGAATGGGTGGCCATGATCAAACAAGTGGGCCATGCCACCAGCTCAATATGTGGGCCCAAACATGGACAACAAATCTAAATAATACTTGTCCACATGAACGGCAAAGCCGAGAGTTAAAAAAGGCTGCCTTAACTCCCCCCCCCCCCCCATTACCTTATTCTTTCAGCTTCCTATCTTTATATTTCCTCCGTGTACCTTCCAAACCATTCTCTCCCTCTCATTCCTCACTCCTCACAATCATTTGCATTGCACTCTCTCTCTCTCTCTCTCTCTCTCTCTCTCTCTCTCTCTCTCTCTCTCTCTCTCTCTCTCTCTCTCTCTCTCTCTCCTCCATTCCCTCTTGAAAGCCCATCATCACCACCATCTCATGTGTCTCCACGCCTGCCCCTCCTCCCTTTAAACTCCTGTTTCATAGATCTCCATTGTTTATCCTCTCCATCGCCACCCAATTCCAGTCTCTGAGATCTCTCCCCCGGCAAAGAATGGGCTTAGGGTTCATTGTGGGCGAATTACCGACCCTCTCACCTATCCGGACTTCACCAATCCATACCCAACCAGTTGACGGCACAGCTGAGCCCCCCACCGGCTCAGAAAC
>OX393560.1:31158250-31163250 GCA_947650365.1 Chamaelirium japonicum
TGAAGAGTTTGAATTGCAATGGAATTCATTGATATTAGAGTTTGAGTTAACAGAAAATGATTGGCTGAAGAGTTTATATGAAATCAGACACTTTTGGATACCGGTATACAATCGCGGTTCATTTTTTGCTGGAATGAACACAACGGGCAGAAGTGAGAGCATGAACTCATTTTTTGATGGATTTGTATCATCGAAGATCAATTTAAGAGATTTTGTTGCAAAGTATGAACAAGCTTTGGACAAAATCTATCTCAGGGAGAGAAAAGAGGATTATATTTCGATATACAAAAAGAGAATTTTGGACAATAACATGTATATGCTATTGAGCCATGCAGCGAATATTTACACAAGAAATATTTTCAAGAAATTTCAAAATGAATTTGATCAGGTTGCCCGCTATAAAACAGATGAATGCAATAATCATGGCGTGTTGCGCACCTTCAAGGTTATGACAAAGTGTGGCACACCTGAAGAGTTTAATGTAGTAGTAAATTTGAATACAAAGGAAGCAAAATGTGGATGTCAACACTTTGAGTTCATGGGGATAATGTGCAGGCATTTGTTAAAAGTTTTTGATCGCCTTGATGAAATTGAGATACCCTCCCACTTTATATTGAAAAGGTGGACAAAAGAAGCGAATAGAGGAGTGGTGATGAGTGGAGATGGACTACTCGTGCATTATCACAATATGGGGTCAGAAGCTATGAGAATTAGTCACATATGTCGTCGATCCACCCAATTGGCGTTAATGGCCGCGAAATCAGAGGATGCATACAAGATTGCAATGGAGATGATTGATGAGGGAATCAAGAAAGTTTCACTTATTGAACAAGTGTCGCTTATGGATATGAATGAAACTGATGAAGATCCAGAAGATATTCATGCCACACGAGCTACTTCATTGGGATCTACAACACAATCGATTCTTTTAGATCCACATATATCCCAAACAAAAGGCCGAAAGAGGACTGAGAAAGTGAATGAGAATGTGACAGAGAAAAGTAGAGGAACTGGCAGATGGAAGAGCAGCATTGAGGTAGCATCAAAAAAACAAAGAAAGTGTAAACTATGTGGTGGGCAAGGTCACGATAGCCGTAATTGTCCAATATACCCAAGGAAAAAGAAATCAGATTCTACTGTACAAAGTATCCAACCAAAACTTTTATTTATTTTACTTTTTTACAAATGATTGTAGTTTTTTTATGTTAAGTCGATACACTTATTTATTAATTTTGTCTCAGGCTTGAACAATGAAGCATTGGATTTAGAAAGCGATGATGGTAGTGACAGCACCTTGTGAATTGCCAATGAATGGTTCCTGGGCGACGACATTTCCAAGTTAGTTGACTCGGGTTGTGTATTGCTTAAGCCTTTTTTTTCCTTTCAGTAGCTAGGTCTAAGATTGCACCTTTTAATAGCCATTTTTTCAAGCATGAAACTAAATATGTATATCTGTCATTTGCTATATTGCAGGATTAGGGGTGAGAATCTGAGTGTCTTCATGTAGTTCAGAAGTATGTAAAACCTCACAGAGGCTTCCCATCATTTGTGTTGAGCATCTTGTCATTTGGTATCTCAGGTTGTGAAAGTTGAGAACCAATACTGACTAATTATATATACTTTGGCATGGCCATCATCAGATTGTGTCTTTTACGCCGCAAAAGATATTGTTTTTTTAGGGTTATAGAAACTAATAGGCATTTTGTTTGTATTTGCAGGGTAGAGGAACCGCTGCTTGGATGTACTCAATGAGGTCTGAAGAAATAATATCCCGCGTGTTCTTGTAGAAGCCGACATTCAAGCCATCTGGCCATGGGGCTTTTCATGGATCATTCTTCTGCAATTGTAGGTAGAAGGTTGATGTTGATCGTTTAGTGCTCTGCCATGAATGTCAATGTTAATCCAAAGTCTGTTTAAATAATTTTGTCATGTGATCATTTGAAACAAACCTTACTGATTAAGAACTATGTGAACACTGTTAGTGCAATGATAAGTCTAGTTGTTTAGGCTGTGTATGTTCTTTTATTGGAAGTCGCAATTCCCAGGAAATGTGCCAATTCATATGTTCCTTCCATAGCAAGTCTAGCATGTTTGCTTGTTCCCTGGGAAAATCAAAGCCCACTGTTTGTGAGATTTCATTTCTCAACTAAACACATAAAGAGAAATCTCATCCTCATGTGATACCACGTTTCTGTTTCCCTTGCGATGGACCAGGAAAGTATTAGTCTGGGGTCATGTCTTCTTAGGTCTATTCTGGATGTACAATGCAATTTTGAATAGGGTATCATGGGAGCAAAAATCTGTGTTCCTTGTGGTTTTTATGTGGTTTTATGGAAGGGAAACATGGGAATTGGCCCATTTCCTAGATATTTCAATTCCCAAGAAATTTCATATCCTACACTTTGAGCTTTACAATGAGATGAGTTGCTTTTAAAATTTCGAATAACCAAGAGGACACCTCCAGATGATGGCCCAGGGTGCTCTGGTTGTCACGCCAGTCTGATCACCGAAACAAGCCGAGATGGATCACCGGTACGAGCTCAGGTGGAAATTTTTTGGCAGACTCGGCTCGTAAGATATGAAAAGATTTAGGTTGCTGCTTGCTTCATCGAGTAGAATTAGGTTGCTGCTTGCTTCATCGTCGTGGCAGATTGACGATCGAAGGGTGTGTACTTCAGTGCGAAAAGGATCCTTTGGATCATCTCTCCTACCCGATAGTGAGCACGGCCAATGGCGGCGATGCATCTGAACCGTTGTCATTTAAGGGACGTGGCGATGGCGTCACGGTGTCTCGGACGAGATTCGAAGGAGGCAACATGGCTATCTGTACCAGAGGAAGTTTGGTGTTGCAGCACGTGCGAGCTAAGTTTGCTCGGAGAGCCATCTTCCTCTGGCTTGAGGTTGGGGAAAAGTAGCATCTGATGTACAAGTACTCTGTTGTACATTGGTTGTATTTTCTACTTGTTTATTTATGCCAAGCTTGTGTAACCGCAAGATTTGATTGCAAAAAAAAAAAAAAAAAAACCCTGCGACCATAATAACCTGCACCAACTCTTAAACATTTCCACACAAGATGGAGGGCAGAGCTGCTTCTCAAAGGCCTCCTCCAATCTCTTAACTGCCACCCTCAAAGGCCTCCTCCAGCAACTTTGTATCACTAGCATCGAGACACCTCAGTTCCTGCAAATTCTCAACAGCCTTTGGACTAGATAACCACACCTTCTGAGGATCAAGAACTGCAGATTTTTGAGGGTTCCCCTATGGATTCAGGTAGAGCACTGATCTTACAAACACGCAAGACCTAGATATCTTAGGTGTACCAGACTACCTATGGAGTCTGGCAACTCAGTAATTGAGAAGGACCAAGAGAGATCTAGTACCCATAATCGCCGAATCTTTTCAAAAAGCTCTAGTGAATCATACAAAGTTTCCTTAAGCATTACACTTACTTAAACATTAGACTTAAACATAGTCCTTATACCAAAGTCATCGATACAACATTTATTTAAACATTACACACAGTAGCCATAATAAAAATAAAAAAACAATTACTTTCATAATAATCAACCCAGTCTGAATGTCACGGTGCATCGCTTGCAATATCACTAATATCTTATCATTCATGTCGGTGGTCTAAGATGACTCCTCCTCCTTGGAAAGATGATTGTGCTTCGGTACTACTATTCTCGCTCTCACACCATTCAAAATATGAACAACCCTGCATTTGGATTAAATAACCAATAAAAACAAAAAAATTATAAATTATGATAAATATGCAACACTATATGCAAATCTTACTGTCGGTGGTTGACAATTTATAATAAAATCGGCCAGGATTTTTTTCAGATCCTGATTTTCGTACCACCAAGTATCCCAGTTGACAACTTGGACATAATTTTAGTGACGGCATCCTGTCAAGTGGAATTCAAACAAATCATTACCATGAAATATGACAATTCATTTAATTTTGTAGAGAATAATTTGATAATGCATTAACATAGTTCATTTAGTTATGGATAGACAGCTACAATGGGATCAATGGTGGGATCGGTTAATTGATGCAAATGTATTCTGGAAGAATGGCTAGTTTACATGCCCAAAGGAGACATTGACAAGCTTTAAAAGCAATCTGGGGAGTCAACTGATCATTAGGCATAGTTCAGTTGAGAGAGAGTAGAGAATAATTTGAGAATGCATTAACATGGTTCAATTAGGTTCTTTGTTTAGGATGCAAAAAGAAAAAAAAAGAAGGTGAAACTCCACAACCTACAGTGTTATCTAGGGTCAATATAATACAATTGGGAGAGAAATTAAGGCCCAATTAGGAGCAACCCAAAGATAATCGATGGAACTCACCGGAGACAAAACAGCACACACACACTCTCTACTTGGGCTGCACATGATTTTGAAAGAAAAAAAACGAACCAATCGAACTCACCGGAGTTTTGGGTTGCTCCCGATCCGTCAGTCCCCTTAGCTTCGTGGAAGAGGATTGATCTCCCCTTGGGCTGCTCCCGATCGGTGAAGAGGTTATCACCAGATCTTGAAGAAAGGGAAAAAAAACATAGGGCTATAAAAAATCTATCTAGGTCACCAGATTTTGGGAAGGAAAAAAATCAATTGAACGGATCCATCGCACATGAACTCACCGGAGTTTTGGGTTGCTCCCGATCCGTCGGTCCCCTTGAGGATTGATCTCCCCTTGGGCTGCTCCCGATCGGTGAAGAGGTTATCACCAGATCTTGAAGAAAGGGAAAAAAAAACAAAGGGGTACAAAAGATCGATCTGGGTCACCAGATTTTGGGGAGGAAAAAAAATCAATTGAACGGATCCATGGCACATGAACTCACCGGAGTTTTGGGTTGCTCCCGATCCGTCGGTCCCCTTGGCTTCGTGGAAGAGGACTGATCTCCCTTGGGCTGCTCCCGATCGGTGAAGAGTTATCACCAGATCTTGAAGAAAGGGAAAAAAAAAAACATAGGAGATCAAAATCGGTGAAG
>OX393560.1:31168250-31303250 GCA_947650365.1 Chamaelirium japonicum
GGCCGATCGATCGGGTGCTAGCGATCGACCGATCAATCGGACGCTGGTGATCGGTCGATCGGTCAGTCGTCGTCAACTGATTGATATCGAGGGGGTTGCATGCTAGAGGGATCCTGACACCCGACCCTTTGGAATTTGGTGACGACTACCAGGCGGCCGACCGATCGATTGAGCGCATACAATCTATCGACCGGTCGATCGATCATTGGCAAATAGACATGGTCGAGCTTTGGAGAAATCTCAATCTTGAAAAGGTATTGATGTGGCTAGGTGATGATGTGGCCTGGTGACCGATCGTGGGATCGAGTGCTGGCAGCCGGTAGGCTTCGAGGGGATCGAGCGTGCGAGTATCTAAACTGTTTGGCAAAAGTACGATCATCGTACGATTTCCCGCCACTAATCGATTGATGGTTGAATTCGAATACGGTGCACTGTACCGTGCTGAGCTGTCACGTAGACATTGTTGAGTGGAGAGAGAGAGAAATAGAATCGACATAGGATGAGGTGTTGAAGTTCAGCCGAAACCTATGTTTCTGTAAGGTAAGACGCAACCTTGAATCCACTATCTCTGAAATCTAGAGTGATCTCGACATGCCGAGTGTTACTTGTTCAAGCAATCAAAGAAAAAAAAAAGGGGAATAGAAGAGGTAATCAATCCTCAGTCATAACTCTGTAACTCTTAATAACTGAATGAAGATCTCTGGAATGAAAATTGGGATCTCAAATGAGGATTCGATCTAGATTATCGATTTGGTTTGCTATTTATAGAGGTTTTGGATCACTCGGGACTCCTAAAAATATCTTTGGGATGTTTGTCAAACCTCGGGTTTTCTTTATGGGCACCAGGCAGGACTGGCGGGTCTCACTATGGTTTCCGTGGGCCCCAGGCAGGGCTGGCAAGTCCCACTATTGTCTCTGTGGGCCCCAGGCAGGGCTGGCGAGTTTCATTCCAAGTGTTAGCCAGAATTTACACCCACACGCTGGAGACATGGTCGCGGCTGTCCAAGGCAGTCGTTGCCATGCTGACAAGAACGGGATGGACGAAAGGGGCACGGTATGGGATATATAGATCACGGGGATGAACAAGGACGCAATTACAACCTTGGGTGATGCAACCATAACCAAAGCACATTCGATTGCGGTGAAGGCTAGGGTTCTGGGAGAGAATGAATATCTATTGTCAGGGTCAATGGGCCAATATATATATAAAGTACCTATGTGTCTTCTTGTGAGGCTCATTTACAAAGATAATTAAGTTATACATATGACTAATTAACGATGTATATCTAATTTGTGTATATATAAATACCATAAGATGAATGAAATATCAAAAGGGGATTTACCTTCAATCTACCACTCTTGAGTGCTCTTATCAAAATATGTATCCGCCATTGATCGATTCATAAGATTGGCATAATCCGTCTCTTTTGAGTATTGATCAGCTTCCCTAAGTATGATGCATCCGATTGAACGATCACAAGTATTTGAAAACATTGCATGACAATTGCGGATTACGATTACAAAAGTAACCTATGATGAATATTAAGCTAAAATAAAATAAATCTCATATCATCAGTATGCAATACCAAAGATTAAATAAAACTGCTCTTTCATCAACAGTTCATACAAATCCTTAAGAAAAGTGCAGAAAACCCTAATCAAACATTAGACAAAGCTAGTTACTTATCCTGGGTTTCATTGGAATCCTAGATGATGCGTTTAATTGCTCATGGTGAAGAAAACTATAAAGGATGATGTATAATTCTTCATGGAAGCACCCCGAATATTCTCTCCGGCCTCTAGAACAGCTTCAAACTCATTCCAACCCCCTTGATCTATCCACAAAAATCTTTATTTATAAATGAAGGAGTGTTTCAAATTTGTATCAAGCCACTCCGGTTAGGAATAGGTAAATTACGGCTGAGTTAGCAATCCCCAACAGTTTTTCGCCCAGGGGCTAAACAGGGTTCACCCGGGCGCCTCGTGATTCCGTCGATCTAGGTTTAGGACTCCGTCATAATTCGCTCGAGCGCCCAAAACTTACGTCCAGGAGAACATAAACGTGGTGTATTTAAGCACCTGACAACCATATCGGTTAAGATACGTTGTTTTAGCTGTGTGTAATAGTATATCCGAAGACGTACCTGATAAAATTTCGAGCAAGATTTACGTAATAACCGGAAATCCTGAGTTCACTTTTGCGAAGGTCACCCCTGTGATTTTTTAATTTAATTATTATTGTTATTGCTAATGGGATAAATAAATTAAGTTATATCCGTTGCTTTGAATATTGCGATGTATTTAATTTGTTCGAATAGACTAAGTTGGACCGGACCATGGGTCCCGGGTCCGGGACGTGAGGTGACAGGAACAATATTGGTTGTTGTTATAATCTTGTATGCGAGGTTGTATCAGTTCATGGAATACATAATTTAAATAATATAATGGTTTAGCTAAGAATAGTTGCAAGTCGGTTGGACTCAACAAAACTCATAGGGTCGGTCCGATGCAGTGCGACGCGAGTTTGAGTCCCCCATTTGGATTAGCTTGGGGTACGAGCCATTCGTGTTAATTATAATATATTCTTCTTTATTTGTATCTAATTATGTGGTCATTAGGATGAAGATGATGTCTACTTGAACCTTAGATTAGCTCTTCTTTCAAATTTCAAAATCAAGTCCAATCAGTTCTGATCTCGCACCTTTAATCCAATAGCCATCAGATCTGGTTGGAATTACCCCAATTTTTTTCCCAAATCCTTTTCATCCAAATACATCTCGTTTTAACCTAAAAGGCTGGAAGTCGAAGACCCTATCGCATGTCGGCTGATCCGTGCTCCTCAAGTCCAGTTTATCCACTATCCTCAATTTTTTCATGTCTACTATGCTAATCCCAAAAGCTATCACAGATAAATTAAATACTATCCAACGGGATTTTTGGTGGGGATTTGAGCCAGATAAAAGGCATCTCTGTTAGAATTGGTGAGGTCTACCGCTCGTAAAAACCTATAGTTTAGCTATGTATGGTTGATAGTATAGGAATCCATATTGGTACGTACCTTAGTACGTGTTCTGATTATAGAACAGAGAGCCATGGCTAGATGGTAATCCACTTGAGTGGAAGACTCAAGGGACTGGTCCCATATAACCTAAATACGTTCGCAGCTCTGATTAGGGTTGGTCGCCCTATCAGGATAAGCTGTTGGGATGACAGAGCGTGGGTGTCTCCACCACGGTCATTACCAGGCACAGTGTCTGTGGCCGAACGGAACCAACACGGTGCACAGATCGGTGAGCAGACATCGGTGCACTAAACCGTGTTTCTGCTTAGGGTAAAACGGTCCTAAACCCTGAGGAACCATGTCTGGTGGACTAACCAGTTGTGTGGTGCTTTGGCGCACCAATGTGTGAGGATCCGGATGCAGTGATCCAAAACCACGGTGTACTGGGTTACCCGGCTGGCGTTGCATCAGCATGTCACTCCTGCAGGCTATCCACACCCCTAACGGGAGGTGCGTTCCTTGGTTTGACCTACGTCGTATTAAACCCTGGCCAGGTGGTCATCAGTTGGACTAGTGATCGACAGATCCGGTTGCTCGAAAGAGTAATCGGAGGTACGATGTATGTGGTCAACCGGGAAGGAACCGAGTCATATGAGCACTAGAGTCTGACGGTATTCTCCACTGCTCGAGTTGCATCATGGCACCAAGTGGAGGGACAGCGAGTTTACCATACTAAGCGGAGAGCAGGGGTATGAGGGAGAACATAGTAAGTCCAGGGGAATTGGAGTGCAGCCTGCGTCGCACTCTGGGTGGCTACGCAGGTTAACTCGGACCCAAGGATCGATGGTACACTCGGGTAGTGTGTCGATCGAGTCTGAGTTGGAAGCCATAAACCCTGGTCCCTGAAGGTTCCACCTTATCGATATTATGTATGGTTCTTATATCATCTCGTCGAAACACAGAACGTAGTTAGAGGAAGCAAGAAGTCCAAGCCTACGCTCCGTGAGTGCTTCGCACTAGTGCACGGTAGATGCGTAGTTACGTGTGTGCACTAAGGGGAAACCCTAGGTTAGTGCAGAGACGCATGTAGCAATTCCTTGTCATAAGTGGACTTTGCCACATGGGTGCGATGCATCGGGATATATTGCGAGTTGACTAGTTGACTTCACTAGGGGCACCCTACGGGAACCTCAGAGAATAGTGAAATCACTGGTGCACTTCACTTATGTGTGCCTTGCAAAGTCTCGTACACGAGGAACGGCCAACTAGTGACATAAGGGCGTTTTGGTCATACTATGCGCCACTATGCACTAAGGGGGCCGGCCCTGAGTGTTGAGAGACTGGTCAAGGCCGGCCCTATTAGTTTCAGGAGGTTGTTGCCTCCGATGAAAGGGTCGGTCAAGAGGCGCAGAAAACGGGCTGATTTTGACCGTTTTCGAAAACAAGGAAAAGATAGAGATAAAAGAAGAGATATATAGGGAGAGGTTTGAATCAGTCAATCATATCCGCTAGGCTTATCCGTAAGGATAAGGCCGGCCCTATATAAGGCATAGGGAGAGAGGGGGGGGGGGACGAAATTAATAGAGCCATGCAAGCCCTAGGGCCGGCCATGGCATGGGGAAACCCTAGCCGCCCCCTCTCCTCTCTTCGCATCTCCTCTCTCGTTTCTCTCTCCGTCGCTTGCGCCATTGGATGGCGACTCGTCTTCCTCACGTGGTGTTTTGTAGAAGGAGAAGGCTCGTCGTATGGAGGCACTCAGAGATCCATCGACGAGGTGCCGTGCATCGTGTGAGATCGGGTGAACTAGAAGGCGTCTCCCGCAACCTTTTGCTGTCCAGAATCTGCACAGAAAATCAACGTTGTTTCTGCGATTCCGGGAGCTACAGAAGTCCAAACGACGTGAAACTTATTGGAAAAGTTGCGTCTCGAAGTTGGCTACCTGTAGTCCAAATTTCAGCCCAATCGGAGTTCGGAGTAGAAAGTTATGGCTGTCGCACCGAAGCTATGTCGAGCAGATCCGTAGCCCGTCTCCATCGACAAAGAAGAAATTTGTCGCGGTGAAAGATTCCGCACGCAGGTATGACCTCTAACAAGTAGATCTAACATAATTAGAACATGCATTCATGCTAGTTTGTTCTTTCGCGTTAGATCATCGTTAGGGGTTCGCGTAGTTGCCATGCTAGATTCATACACGCATATGTAGATCGTTTCGATGAAAATTTTGATATGTAACGCACACCGCTCACGGTCCTCGGACCTTCACTTTGCTTCCGCTGCGGGCCTCTACCATGGATTTATTTCCAACAATCTCTACTTGGTGGGTTGGAATCATTTTTTCAAACCAAAGCTGGAAGGGGGCCTGTGATCTTATTGATCCAATTTCTAGGTCCTGGAGATATAATCAACTCGTCAGCCTTGTACTTCATCGTCTTGAAATTGAGGCGATTCTTCAGATCCACCTAGCCATCTCTCCGGACCCGGACAATATGTTGTGAACCCCGTCCTCAAACGGGCGGTTCACTGTTAAGTCGGCCTGGTCCCTTTTTGCTAGACTCAATGAGGCCTCATCTTCAACCATTAGACTGAATATCAATTGGAAAGCTCCATGGAAGTCTAAGGACTATTTGCCAAAGGCCCTAATCTTCATCTGCCGGGCACTGCGGGGTTGCCTTCCCACTTTGAAGAGAATTGCTTCCCGCATTTCTCATGTGGAAAAGGCTTGTTCCCTATTTAAAGAGGAGGAGGAATCTGATGTGCTCCTTCTCTTTCACTGCCCCTTTGCCAAGCGGTTTGGTTTGGGTCAGATCTGCAATTACACATAGATGGGCCACAACGATCCTTGGAACAATGGATCAACCTGCTTCTATCCCCTCAATTATCTAAGGTGACTCGGTTCAGCTATGCAACTATCATACGTTGGAACATCTGGAAGACAAGGAACCGATAGATTTTTGATCGAGTAAAGCCAAGACCAGATCTAGTTATCATGACTTCTAACCTCCTCTTTAGGGACATCTCTAGATCTGGTCTCCTCAGGTGTCCGGCACCTCATCCTTCTCATTGGTTGCCGCCGGATATTCGAACGCTGAAAGTTAATGTGGATGGAGCGATAGGTGAATCGTTGTCAGTAATCAGTATTATCATTCGTAACAGTGATGGAGTCCATGTGTACTCTGAAGGGGCCATCTTCAAGGCCTACGAAGTGCTCGAGATTAAAGCTCGTGCTATCCTTGTTGGGTTGCAAGCCCTCTGCAAACTTTATGCCTCCATGATGTCCGTGGAAGGCGACAATCAAGTCCTCATCGACATCATGTCGGATGGAGATATCTCTCCACCATTGCAGATACAGAATATCGTATCTGATTGCAGGATTATCTCTCGTTCTTTCTCGGTGTGCCAATTTTTCCATGTCAAGAGGGACCAAAATAGTTGTGCTGATGCCTTAGCTAAGTATGCGCTCAGGGAGCGGGTCAATTTCTCTTTCTTTTCCATTCCTGATTGTATTTTGTCTCTGGTATCTTCAGAGATGAGACAGTTTAATAATTATAATGTCACTTCGGTTTCCAGGGCTGGGGTGCCATGAATAGAACCCCCCTAGTTCCTACCAAAAAAAAAAACCCCTAACCAACCTGATGTCCCTATCCCTATCTTTCTCTTTGTTGTTGACTATGGAAACCCAATCGGATCCCTCAAACTCCCTTCCCGAAATTCCCTCTTCCCCAATTCTCTCTCCCTCCCCCTCTCGATCTCTATCCATTTTCTCCCAAAACCATCGTAGTCCCTATCTCCTTAACCCCTTATGATCATCTGGGCATTTTTGCATGGTGGTGGTGGCCGATGCATGGCGAGAGAGCAGGCCCCTCTACATCGAAATAAAAAACCCCTATAGTACTGCCCGATCGGGGGTAAGATGAACAAAATATCCGGGGTTCACATTAGGATAGATGACTTATTTGATTGTTAATTAAGCACTATGGAATATTGAATGAACTGTGTGTAAGATAATCTAGTAACAGTAAAATTTGCATTATAACATAGACTACTGATAGGCTTATGTTATCTTCTTTTGCAAACATTGATCATATTAGAACTAATAAGTATATTTTAATTCATTAAGATGTGTTGTCTTATATTATTAAAGGCTATTAGGATAACCATTAAGTTGGCTAATCTCTTAATTCCCCTTTTGGGGGATACTCTTTCCTAGAGGTGCAACTTGGGTCAGGTAAAACCGAGAACAGACCCAACCCGACCTAAATGGGTCCGGTTGGTTCGGGTATTTTGACTAAATGGGTTGATTCGGTTCTAAGTTTTGTGGGCCCGACTAAATACGGGTCGGTTCCAGGTTGAGGCTCGGGTAGACCCGATCCAACCCGAGAACCGAACTCATATATATCAGTCTACATATATATGTCACAGGTTTGGACTTTTGGGCTCCATCACAGTAACACCCGAGTAAATGTTATTTGTTTGCTAACGTTGAACCAACTACCAAGAGAATTCAACGAGTGGCTAAAGCATAAAGTCCAACATGGACCTTTAGTGTGCTAGTAAATAACCGATAACCATTATTTTTTTAGACCAACTCCCAACCCGAGAATCGACCCGAACCAACCCGACCTTAGTGTGGGTTGGGTTGGGTTGGTTTGGGTCTATACCCAAGTTGGATTGGTTCGGGTTTCAATATGGTAGAACCGAACAAGTTCGGTTCGGTTCCGGGTTTGCTCAAACCCAAACCAACCCGACCCGAGTTGCACCCCTACTCTTTCCCATGAGTAGGCCCAGTTTCAAATCCATAGCAGAGTTCGGAGTATCTGTAATAGCTCAGAATGGTGCAACAGGTTTAGTTCTCTGATGTTGTAGATCTAGTTTATATCTTGTGGGTTTATTTGTTATTAATGATTTTGAATATGAATGATAATATTAGTTCTTTAGTTGTGCTCTAACTAGTTATAGTAGTGTTGTAATGATCCAGCTGAATTCTGTTAGGTAGGCCTCTCCTCAAGACATCAAGCTTAGGATAGATGTTTGGCTATTTGGCTCGTCGTCGGAGGCTTGAGCGCCATGCTCCCTTAGAGGGACTTCTAACAATATGTAGCGACACCAACATGTCACACAAACTGAGAGGATAGTCCTACAAAAGATCGAGTCTTGCTTGAGAATCCTTCTCTCTGTGACGACTTCTGTTTTCTCTACTTTTTAATAAAATCATTTTAAAAAACTCTCTCCATCATTTTCCATGTGTGAGTTCATAGAAGAAACCATGTAAAAATCCTAATTGGCGTAGTTGTTTGACCAAATCCTAACCCTTCTCATTTTTCTAACCTTATACCACAGCTTTCGGTCTTCAGATTTCTAGGATGTGACAATTTATGTTCAAATTTTTAATTTTTCAAATTAGCCTCTTGTGTCTTTGTCCTCTTGTGCTTTTAGTAGGGATTTTAAATCCTTTCAAATATTTGTCAAACCCCTTTCTCACTCATTTGAATTTTTGGTAAAAGTTGTTTCACTCCTTTTGTTTTTTGTTGTCCACTTTTCTTATGGTTTGGTGTTTGTGCACTTGCAACTTTAGTCACATATTGGTTATGAAAAAACTTAAGAGATATATAAGCAAAGTTTTTTTTTTTTGAGAAATATCTCTCTCAGAGAATGACAGGGGGTTTGGCCTAGACTCCTACCAGTGCATTAAAAAAATAAAAGTACAGGGGAGAAGAAGAGGGCAGGGGAAGATGAGGAACTAAGAAGCTAATTACAGAGATTCAAAATGAAATCCCTCGGCCCTGACCTCATATTGCAAGTCCATAGGAGGAGTTACGACTTGCAATGCAAGATAACCACCTCCTCGGAAGACCATTTCACCTGGAAGGTCCGCCGATTCCTCTAAAGCCACAAAACCCAGCAAATACCAATCGCCAAAGCATCCCAACCCCTCCGCTGTAGTCCCTGGAACTTCCTACGTCTCCACTTCCCCCAAAGGGAAACCACCGATGCCGAAAAAAATCGCACACCCAACTTCCCCAGGAAGTGGGCCCACAATTCTCTTGAAAAACCGCATCGGAGTAGCAGATGGTCTGTGGATTCCTCCGCCGCCCCACAAAGGGTGCACGACAGGTCTGTCACCCCCAGATGCCTGTGCTTGAGAAAATTCACCTTCGTTAGAATGTGATCCTTAACGGTAAGAAGTTTTAAAATTCTGGTCTTGTAATGACTATTGGCCTGCCAGATAGCCTTCGCCGGGGTGCATCTCACCCCGTCGAAGTTGAGGAATCTATAAAGGCTGTTGACCGAGAACTTCTCGGAAGATCCACCGCCAGCCCGCTGAGTCTGGTTCCTCCATCAAAGAAACTCCGTTAAGCAAGTTCAGAAGATCCCCAAGCTCCTGAAGGTGCTCTGTCGGAAAAGGCCCCTCAAACCTCGGGCGCCAGATCGTGATGCCGCCACGTACGGTTGGCTGCGAACAAAATGTGGTCATCCTGTTCAGAGCTACGACAACAAGATTGGGAAACTAGGAGCTTAAAGAAAGTTCGCCCAGTCAGATGTTCTCCCAGAATCTGATCCTCGAACAGTTACCCTATCAGCCGACTACCCAAAGAAAGCCCTCTTGAACTTGACTTTGTTGAAATCCTCACCCAATCTGCTCTGGTCCTCCAACGTCAAAAAAGGTAGGTTGTCTAGCTCATTTGTTAACAAAAGTAGAGAATGTAGCCATACGGAGTGATGCGGATCAGCACCCCGATGTGCATGCCTGCACACCTATGCAATAGGCAATTAGGCGTTTAGGGTGCATTTGGGCACTTAGAGGTTCACTTAGTACTTTGTAGGGGTGGGACTTGGGCGGGTTGAAGGATCTGCCCATGCCCAACCCGACTTGCACAAACCTTAATATGTTTTGCCTTTGGAACCCGTGGAAGCCAAATCCGTGCTTACCCATTAATTCTAGTTGCTCGGGTTGCTTGGATTGTCCAATTTACAAAATAATGGGCGGATTGGGTGGGTTGCCCAATTAGAAATGTTTGTGCACATAAATAGATGGAAAAAAAAACCGAACAGATTTTTGAATTTGATAAAAAAAAAAATCTTTGAATTGCATAACGTAAACATAACGTCCAACCGATATCCTCACATATTTCAAACAAATTCTTGGCATTCAACATCAAACAAACAGTCTTTGATTTCCATTAAAAAAAAACTACCAAAGCATTCAACCTTAGTGTGTCACTTCCTCAGATTCCTTGGGTTGGGAAGATCGGTGCCCAAATCCGTCCAAATTGAAATCGGGTTGATCTTTTTTGTCCAAACCCTTCCAAGTTTATAACTAGCTTTGCCCATGTTTGCCCATTGTTCAGGTTGGGCGGGTCGGGTTCAGGTCAGACCCGCCCAAGTTCCACCCCTAGTACTTTGCACGTGCACATCGTCGAGGTGCCCGAATGGGCGTTTGATTTTAAACCAACAGTTGCAATTGGTGAATAGTTTGCCGAAGGGTGTGAACCCATTCGAATCAGTGCCTCATGCACTTTAAAATGGATCCATTGCAGACTGATTAAGACACCATCTCTTCTTTTCTCTTTGTCCCTCTGTTCTGAGATATCAATTTGAGAGGACCAACAAGTTTTCATTTTTCCCATTGCTTATGTCCAAACAACAAATAGTTTTAGGGGGGGTTAAGCCAAAATTACGTATTTTATATACCAAATCATAAATTTATATTGGGATATCCAGTAATTGAATTCAACTGCTACCCCTAGATGCCTTGCAGACCATAGAATTATGTCCCTCTTAGATCTCTTTTTTTTTGGGGTATTACAAAGAGATGGGCAGGGGGACCTCCGGGAGGCGCCACAACCCGGCGCAAGCAAGTACAACCGCACACTAGTAGCAAGAAAGGCACATGGCCAAAACAACCACCACCACCTCCACCCTGGGGAGGGGGAACCACAAGAAGTTGCCACACCTCGGCACACAACATCCGAACGCAGGTGGCTAGAAGGAAGAGCGAAACCGAAACAAGAACATAGAGAAACCAAAATCAGGTGAACCTCCGCCTTCTCTGGCCATCGGTGAGAAAGATAGGAGCTGCCACCGACCTCCAAGCTGCCGTCGACCAACGCCGGCCTCCGCCGCCAACTGCCAGGAACCACTCACCGCACCTAGGAGGCGGTCTAGGCAACCACCAACGGAGTACCTCCACGTCGGGGCCAGATCCAACGGCTCCAGTAGTACCTGGCAAGAGATCGGCCCCGGGGGTCGAGCGACAAACATAGACCGAGCAGCTATAGGAAGGCGACGTGACTCCGGCTTGACGAAGACAAAATTCGAATGCCGGAGGATCCCCTATTCAATGAGGGAATGAAGGGGGAAACAAACCCACCCCATATAAGCACGGACCCAAGGCCCGGCCCCCTTGAAACACCAGAGGCGGCCGAGGAGGCCGAGAGAAGCTTGGCGAAACACTAACCCTAGGAGTTGACTTAGCCTCCTTTGTCCCAAGTGCCTTGCTTTTCCCCCTTTGTTCCCCCTAGATCTAGGGTTTCGGCACCCTCTTTTGGCCTCCTCGGACGCCGGTGTTGCCTCCGAGGAGGCCGGGATCTCGGGCATGGTGTTTTAGTGGAGGGATCTGACCCCCTTCCTCACCCTTTGTGTATAGGGTCTCCTCCGACGATCGGCTTTTTGTAATCGTCGTGCCGGAGATATGAGGCAACTATTGGCTTTGATCAATGTCCCTTTCTCGTCGTTGGGGGTGCAATTCCTCGCCGGATCTCCCTGAGGAACAGATATGGCCCTGGCCCCCTAATGGTGGCGATGGTTTTCCGGATCGGCCTCCGCTGGCCGGCGACGCGGGTCCCAGAATGGAGGTGGTGGCAGTGGTCGACGAGCGATAGGGTGCAGCTGTGGATCCTCCAGATTTGCTTGTGTTGCCGGAGCCAGTATTTTTCTTTTGTGGTGTAACTTTTATTTTGGTTTTCTCCTATCTCTTTTTTCTCTTCTTCTTCCCCGCTAGTGGTGGTGGAGCTGTGATCCCCTTGTGTGTGGTAATTTAATTTCATTGGTCAGTGGAGGCCATTGTCTTCTTTTGAGTTGTTCCGGCTGGGTGACAAAGTGATAGTATCTCGGGACTTGCTCCCCTTCTCTCCTCCGCCACCGTCGGGCGGTGAGCTAGTGGCTTTCGTTGGTTTGGTTGGTTGTATGTGTTTGTGCCGGCATGTGGCGCCTCCTAGACAATAGTGAGAGCAGGAGCTTGGGGGTATACAGAAAATCGGGGGAACTCGAGAACCGAACCGGTCCGAACCGTACGATTTGGTTCTGTTTCTAGTAGGATCGGTTCGGTTCGGTTCTGGGTCTCAAAGTGCAGAACCGTATGGGATTGGTTAGGTTTTTGGTTCTGGGTGCCGGTTATCCGAACCAAACCAGTTCATGTATATGCAAAATGCATTCACGGGTCGGGTAATTCGAGTGATGTGGGTCATGTCATTATGCAACGAACCCTACTGATCTCCACAACAGTATTATATATCTAGCTTCAGGATTACTTGTTGCTTACTCGGTTTTAAGATATTTTCTTTATTCCTATATGCCCCAATGATGAACCTATTCTAACTTCTAAGGATGCACAGAAAACTAGTGGAACCGGAGAATCGAACCGGATTTATATGGTTCGGTCCGGTTCCGGTTCCAAATATTTAGAACCGTTAGGACCGGTTCGGTTCCTGATTCATCCCGGAACCGATCCAAACCGAACCGTGTGCACCCCTACAGAACCTGATCCAATGGAGTCCAATTTTGGACGCAGAGACCACTCCACGAAAAAAATTGACGAGTCCGTGCTAGATTAAAATCTGGTTGGACTCGATTCCGGCCTCTTCACTTATTATCATCTCCCTTTTGGTCGCTGACGATTTGGTGAGCGTCACGTGGCGATCCTAATTTTAACGGTCATGATCTATGGGCTATGGGATGAACCCTGCGGGGAATGCCACCACCACCGGCCGTCTGCCGCCACCCGATCGACCTCGGGGGGTGCGTGGCGAATCGATCGGACGGTTAGCTAGCGATCAGTGGTGTTGGCATCCCTAGGATTCCCATAGGGTTTGACCTTTGAAATTTGGATACCCAAGTATTTCTCCCCAAATTGGTCAGCGACCGAAAGGAAGACGATCATCAGAGGAGAGGAGTCCAATCCAATCTTGTTGGGCCAGCCAGGTTAGGACCCACCAGGCCCCATCCACGAGGAGAAGGGCAGCTCCAAATTCAAATTCAATCTATAAATATCCTACCCGACCAAATGGACAATTACTTGATAAAAACATGTGACCCAAAAGGTCGGAGTTGAGCTACTATTTACAGGACAAACAAATATGGAAGAATTTAATTTGGAGTGCCCAAGCTCCCTAGGCTCTTAAGGGCTGCACCAAAATTTCAAAAGTGCAATACCCTGAAATTGTGAGAAAATAACCCATTAATATATAGTGGCAATCGTGTCTTAAAAACCCGACCCGAGACTTTGGATATGGGTAAAGATTTTTATCCGAAACAAGATTTGGATAGGTCATGTGTATTGGAACTCTACCCGATCAACTTTTTTCAGACACAGGTATAGGTGTCTCAATACCCCATACCCGAAATCTGATACCGAATTTCCCCTTTAACATGGGTATGTTTGATAATAATTCAAACTTGTATAAAACATGTTATTGCTGTTCACCAATTAACTAGGACAAAAAGGTAAGGAATAGATCTAGTTGTCGATCATGATCTGAACAGAGAGGGAGAGATTTCAAACGGAGCCCTATATCTCCTTTCTGTGAATAGGGCTCTCTCATTAATCATATTAAAAACCTACTGTAAAGATATTAAAAACCTACTATAAAGATAATAAATAACTATTCAATGGTATTTAATGGTAATTTAATATTAATTGGTATGTTTTTTGAAAGGTTAATTAGTAATCTCTCTCTCTCTCTCTCTCTCTCTTCTCTCTCTCTCTCTCTCTCTCTCTCTCTCTCTCTCTCTCTCTCTCTCTCTCTCTCTCTCTCTCTTAAGTGAATAGCTCCCAAAAGGCGATCGTCTGAGTGCCAACAGGCACGCAGCCGCCGAAGGTGACCGTCCGAGCTGAGGGCTAACATGCACCGACATTTATTAGTCTATATAACATGATACGGTTGTTCACAAACTAACTATAACAAAAAGTCACATGATAAATCTAGCTGTCGATCAAGATTTGAAGAGAGAGAGAGAGAGAGAATTCAAACCTACTATAAATACGGCTCTCTCATAAATGATCTATTAAAATTCTACTATAAAGATATTAAAATCCTACTATAAAAATGATAAATACCTAATAAATGGTATTTCAAGATCATTTAATGTTAATTAGTACTCTCTCTAACAAGTGAAGCACACCCCGGTAGTTGCAGGCCGCCAAAGACGTCGTTCAAGTGCCGACGACCACGGGCATTTACTTGTATTATAACACAACATAAGAGCTTCTTAAGATTTAAATGTAAATACCTTGATTTTTTCCACAAGCAGTTGCTTATACCTAAGCCATACCCGAATCCTGATCCAACAACACGAAAACCGAAACCCGAATGGGTTTTATGGGTACGGGCACGGGGGTTAGAGATCGAGCCCGCACCCGACCCGTTGCTACAACCTAATTAGTAGTGACGAAACAGAAACAATCAAATAGAGTCCTTCCCTTCTAGCTAGCTAGCGTAGCTTTGAAGTGCAGTGAAGGTACATAAGGTGACAGCATATGAGTTCAATTCACTAGTAATGTTTTTTTTTTTCTTTTTCCTTTTTTTTTTCATATACAGAATCAAAAGGAAAGGAATCACCCCCAAAAAAAAAAAAAATTTTGAAAAAGAAAGGGGAGAGCTTATGATGAAACTCAAGTAAAGCACAATAGGGCTTGAAAGCTTCAAACCATTTCATTGTCAAGTAAAGCACAATCTTCTTCTTCTTCTTCTTCTTCTCGATTCAATGTTTCGATCAATGCTGCTTATTGTTTCGGTTTTCATCTGTTGTGCAAGGGATTTGGGCCGGTGGGAACTACCCGCTTGTCCTCGTCGACCAAGCTGGAGTTCTTCGCGGCCACCGCCACGACGTAATCGCACCGGCCGAGCTTCTTCGACTTGCACCGAGCAAAGCCGGCGGTGGTGAGTGCACCAGCGCCTCCGCCTCCTTCGACGGACTCCTCACGGCAGTAAAGTACTTGGCGCCGATCTCTCGAGCAAACACATGTTGACCGATGCTTGCGATGATGCAAAGAAGGCACGCGATCACGGCTGCCCGAGCGGGCCGGCTCCCCATAGCCGATCCGTCGAGCGTACGTGGAGAAAGGAGGGGGAGTACTGAAGAGACCACCGGCTTCAACAAATGCTTCGAAAGGGATCCGATCGACCAGTGGGGGAGCGGTGGAGAGAGAGAGAGAGACGAGAGAGAGAGAGAGAGAGAGAGAGAGAGGGTGAGATGGAGCGGGAGGGAGTGGTGAAGGGGTAAGGGGAAGGAGAAGAGTAAAAGGGGTGGCCGGTCAAAGGGAGCAATTACTCGGATTTACAGTACGTGGTATATATGATGCAGCCACGTCCCTCGATCAGTGTCTCCAACAAACCGCATTTACGCTTCATCAATTCACTTGCAGACAGTGAGATAAAGCTGCAGAGAGAGAGAGAGAGAGAGAGAGAGAGAGAGAGGAGAGGAGAGAGAGAGAGAGAGAGAGAGAGAGAGAGAGAGAGAGAGAGAGAGAGAGAGAGAGAGAGAGAGAGAGAGAGAGAGAGAGAGAGAGAGAGGAGGAGAGAGAAAAACGCTCAAACCCTACACCTCTCATACAGTCGCCGAATGATATAAATGAGTAAATAGTAGATCCATACATTCCTCATTCCGTTCCCCTTCCATTACTCCTCTCTCTCTCTCTCTCTCTCTCTCTCTCTCTCTCTCTCTCTCTCTCTCTCTCTCTAGGTTAACCAGTGGACCATAACATGCATGCTCTCCAAGAAGAGCCTGTTGATGGGTTCCACGCGCATCCGGCAACTGTGTCCAGATATATTAAATTCATCACCAGGTGTATCTTTTATAGTCTGATAAGTGATAATAATGGTGATAGAGAGGGGAAGAATGTTAGGGTTAGGGTTAGGGTTAGGGTTAGGGTTAGGGTTAGGGTTTTAGCTGTCTCTGTGCCACGACAGACAAATCAGAGAAAGAGGGGATGATGCCTCAATCGTCAGGGCTAAGCTTCTCCTTCTCGTCCTCACCCGACTGCAGTCTACAGTGGGAGATATACTGCCGAAGAAAACGACAGCCTACTGCAACGAACCCTACCGCCCTTTTATGGATCAAGCGAGGATCGCCTGAGGTTATGAGCTCAGGCTACAGAGACAGGGGAAAGCGACAGCCGTTCATTGCTTGCGGGTGGGGTTTGAGTGCGACTCATTGTTTGGGGCTGGGTGTAATGGACGGATGTGATCCGAGTTGGGCTTTCACCGATCTGATACTCGGGGGGTTATAACCTCAGAGGATCCGGGACCTATATATGCTTCAAGGTCGGCTCACATCGGAGGCTCGGAGCTCCGACGGGATTGATTCAGAACTCTAGTTTGACTTTGACTGTCCTTCGTAGTTCGTAATGTCTCAAGACTCTCAACAGTGTAGCCCTGGTTCCATCCCAAATGTCCTCCGTAGGAGATCCAACGGTCAGAATAGAGACTCAGCATGGCCCGGTGGTACTTCCCTCTCTCAAATGTTGGAGTGCGCGCCTGCCTTGTTTGCCCTTTATACCGAAAACTTTTAAATGTCCATTTTATCCCTATACGTTGTCTCCCTTCTCTCCTCCAAAAGCCTAATGGCAGCCCAGACCGGAGGTGGGGCCCAAAGCATAAACCAATTCAATAGAAAAAATTCATTTGGAGGCCGGAGGAGGGGAGAAGGCATGAGAGAGATAAATCCAAACAATATATTACACTTTGCCTGTTGAAAATTTAGCTTAAAAACACTTAACCCGTCTATAGTTTATTTTGTTCCAAATCGCACCGTAAAGTTTGAAATGTTAGCACAATACCCCCCCCTTTTGTCAACTACTTATTTCCGTATTCGATAATTTTTTTTTTGATTAAAACTGAATTGAATGGGGCAAAATTTAGTTTTTAAATTGTAGGGGGGGTTAAGTGTTTTTGAAGCTAAACTTCATTGGGGCAAAGTGTAAATGTACACAACCCCAATTTAGGGGGGGGGGGGCATGGTCCCCCTTGGTCTATGTATAGTTCCGTCTCTAGTTTAAGTCCTGTATCACACCTTGGTCCGACGACAATCACTATTGACTGATGCATCCCAACCCAGGCCTGATGGCAGCCACTACCGAAGTTCCCAAAGAGGAGGTGGGGGCTCTAGCTGGTGTATTAATGCATGTACCCTAACCAAACGACAAGTAAGTGGGGAGGACCGGAATAGATGGGGCTCTGATTGGTTCACCGCACCCCAGTCCGATGACAGTCACCATTGATCGATGTATCATATCCCAGCCTGACGATAGCCACCGTACCGCTGATAAGTAGGTGGAGGGCGTTGGGGGGCTAGGCTCACCAACCCGACGGTTTGCACCATCGATCGGTGCAATCGCTCCCCATGTCCGATGGCAGCCATCCTCAGTGAGGAGGGCGAGGGGGTGGAGGGAGGAGGATTAGCGGAATTTCAAAACGGCCTGGAGCTCAATTAATGTTAATTGCAAAAAAATATAAATTTGATAAAAATCAACAGCCTTTGTTGTCCTTTTTTTTTTGGAGGGGGAGGGGAATTTTGGGAGAGGCTGGAGCTCAAACCAACACTTTGTTCGGACTGGAGCTCAAAGCTATTTCCCAAAACAGATTTTCACCAAATCCCCCTAAAAAAATTTAGGCAAATTTGATGGCAAGTCCTTCTAACATATTGTCTTTAGCGATATGGACGAAAAATAGATGCTTAGCAATATGCCTTTTTTTTAGGAAAATATCTATTTTACCTCTACATGCTTCTCTGTACAAGGAAATCACATAAAGAGTAATATTTGCTTCAATGATTTCACTAGAGCAAAAAAAAATTTAAACAAGATTTTTTAAAAAAAATACTACAGTGATTTCATTGTACTTTACTACAAAATGTTATTCTTTTACTCTTTGCAAAGATTAACATTTTCATTATAAGGAGTAACATTTGCTACAGTGATTTCACTGTACGATAAAACAAACATTGGATTTTTTAAACGAGATTTCTTCAAAAAAAATTGCTACAATTATTTTACTTTATCAAAGAGTAAAACTTCGGTAATAAAGAGTAATATTTACTATTCTTTGTTGTAGTAAAGAGTAATATTAATGAGTTTAATATTAAGGACAGTTTTATCATTTCAAAGAGAGAAACCCCAACGGAGGGCTTTGCTCTAAATGCATCTTCTTAGGGAGTGACTTGGTGCAAAACCACCTTGTTGTGTATCCTTTTCACTAAACCGATCTCTTGTCAGGGTTCTAACATTAAGTCCCTCCAAAAAAAAATCCTGAAGTGGAATCTCAAGTTACTTATGCTAGCTATATATCACTCTCGGACACCAGACTTGTAGTAGGAGTTCGAACTCCATACTTTGGTTCGAACGTAAAGTTATAATCCGGACGAGCAGAACTTAAATGTGCCATGTTTTTCAGGGCACTAAATTGCGGTTTGATCCCGCTGTTCTCTCTAATTTTCTTTTTGATCCTTTCCATCCCTCAAATTCTCTGGATTCTGACAAATCAGCCCATTCGTTGAGGGCATAGAAAACCCACGACCCATGTCTGAGACCTTTGGCCCGATCATAAATAACATGTTTTTTCCCAACATTATATATGGGCTCAGGTTTATACTTTGGGCCCGGAACTAAAACGGGCCGATCTTGTGCTTGTATAGGTCCGGCCCGAACCTAGCCCACTAACATATTTGGGCTTGGGTCTACCCGACATATCTTGGAATGGACTTTTGGCCACTAAATTAAATAACAACGATAAGTTAGGAAAAATCTTAAAGTTTCTTATAGAATAGCTAGCTTATACATAGTTTATAAAATAAAAATATATATTGTTTGGGGATATTTTTCGCTGGTCCGTGCGGGCTGCCTGCAAGACAAAGAAAAAGCGTAAGAACGGCTGGCTCCCTTAGGAGCGCAGACCCTCCGACGCTCAAGTCAGTCTCAGGTGCACAACGGCGAGCTGCAGTAGACGAAAGTGGTAGGGAAAAGGGTTTCGAACCTATACTCTGGAGCCTGGGGGTGGTCATTTATAGACATTGGCGACCTACCGTTGCCCAACACGTGGAGATTCCTTCCAGCGCCTTCTAGACCCCCACGTTCTGGCTCGCGTGGGTCTCTAACAGTCCTTGGAACGCGCGCCCCTGACATTCTTTGTCGTCGAGCCTGCCAGGCGGTTTGAGTGGGGGAGAGCATCCTTCTTGTCGCTGCCAGGTGGCTATTCTGGAATGTTCAAGTCTGGGAGGTCTCAAACTGACTAGGGCGGGCTTCTATGGACCACGTTTGTCCACATAGCTTCAGTGGGGTTTCGACACCTGGCCGCCCTTCATGCATTGTGGGCGACCTCAGGTGGGAAGCCAGGGCGAGCTCGCCCTCCGTTGCTCCGCCTCCTCTTCCACATCTATCAAGAGTCGGACCTCGCAGGAGCGACCTCTTCGATAAACATGGGAGTATTGGCGAGCTTGGGCGAGCTTCAGAGCGGGCTTGGGCGAGCTCCTGAGTGAGCTTAGGCGAGCTCCTGAGCGAGCTTGGGCGAGCTCCTGAGCGAGCATGGGCGAGCTCCTGCGCGAGCTGGGGGCGTCTCTGGTGCCTGTATCTTTGTATGCATGACGGTCTAACTCCCACTGCCACTACAAGCGAGCTCCTGTGCGAGCTTGGCGAGCTCCTGAGTGAGCTTGGGCGAGCTCCTGAGCGAGCTCTGGCGAGCTCCTGAGCGAGCTTAGGCGAGCTCCAGCGCGAGCTTGATCGAGCCCCTGAGCGAGCTTGATCGAGCTCCTGAGTGTGCTTGGGCGAGCTTCTGAGCGAGCTCTTTGCCTAGGGCCCCTTCAGCCCAATGTGGATCTCGCTCCCTGTCAAGATGATTTGGTGAGCGCGGAGGGGGGGGCGAACTCCAGGGCGGATTTCAGCTACCCCCAACATATATTTTTGTAAAATAAATAAATTATGCTAACATCGATTAATTTCAAATAAGTCCACTAAAACAAGTTGGTCATTTAATCCTTTCGGGCTAGGTCCCGACCCAGACCTAGATCTTTAATATGGGCTTGGGCTTGGGCCTAGTTTTAAAAGCCCGATACAAAATGGACCTGGCTTTGGGCTAACGAAAAAAATTGGTCTAGATCCAGGCTTGGTTGAATCCGGCCCATTGTCAGTCCTAGTTCTCCCCTTAATAATCCTCAACAGGAAAGATCAAGGGAATGAATAAAATCTCCACCTATCAAGTGGTGATGCAAGTAAGTTATACAACTGACTAACTGTGGGTTCTTCGCTCTTGCCTTATAATTTCTGATTTATCAGCTTCTAGTTATTTATTTATCTTTCAAAAAAAAAGTTATATAACTCTCCATCCAAAAAAAGTTATATAACTCTTCATAGAAGGCTGGCCTGATCATCAGGGGTTCGACGCCGAAAAACCAAATCATCATCAATGTTGAAGCTTCGCTATTTCCAAGATCTACAATTGACGTCATCTGTGAGACATCAAAGGGAACCCCGTGATCAAAATCGCACTTCCGTTCTACTCCAATTGATGCGACCCTCCCTCATTATCTAGCAACCATCCAGCTTCCTCCTCAATATCTGGCAACCACCCAGCTTCCTCAACAACTTGCAATCGCCCATCGTCAACAACCTGCAATATCCCAACAACCCCAAGATCTTTATCAAAAACCCAATCTACTGTCTTTAATCATTCCCTTATGTTGATAGTGTTTTTCATAAAAAAAACCTATGTAATCCGATGATGGTTATGAATGAAGAAGTTGATTTTCTAGTTTAATTTATTTATTATCTAAATTTGTGAGTTCATACAATCTGGTATCGGAGGTCCAATCCTGCAACATATATGGTTTCCTCACCATCACCTCCACCTAGCTTTCAGAGGTTCGATGTCACCTCTGGAGACGATGTTCGAAAAGAGTTAGCCACCCCAAAACTTACAAATGTTGTTTTTGGCATCCAAAAGACTCATTTTTTTTTTCTGCTTTCGCCACCACCACATGCTCCGCACTAGCCACCATACGCCCCCGCAAGGTCCTTTTGCCACCTCTAAATTCATTCACCGGCTTCCAAGGTCGCCCATTTCACATTGACTTTCCAATCTTAACAGAACCAATCATGAAGGATAGATCTTCCGAGATAAGCAACTCCAAGGCCTTAATAGAATGCCTAAAGAGTAAATGGTGGAGCTGGCTTCTGCTCACTTGCTCGAAGAAGCCATACCTATGTATCACCTGAAGATGAAGACCCAGAGGGTTCCCTTTCCAAGCTCCGACAACAACGACCTTTCTTGATTATCAGGTCAAGTTTGAACGATTGGCAAATCGTTGTATTATTCTACCAGCATTACGTAGTGGTATGTTAGGGGCTGTTTGGCATAAGGCACATGCCATTTCTCTGTTTCTTGCCTAAGGCTTGTGCCTCAGGCAGAATGTGAGGGCACAATTTTATGCAAAAACTGCGTTTGGTATGTGGCACAAAAATCTTACCGAATCCAGATTCTTTGGCACAGAAACACAGAAATAGCGTTTGGTATGTAGTAAGATAGAGCATATGACAAAAAAATTATAGAAATAATATTTCACGATCCAACAACTAAATTATTTGTCCAATAACAGAATAAAATATTATTCGACTTCTTAAAATATTTAATATTTTAATAATAAAATTTAAAATAGAATATCTGTCAACATAATCAAATATTTCGACGATGTGCATAAAGAAGATCGGCTATCTGGTCACGTTGCTCTGATATCTCCAATCGTCCAGCTGTTGTCCCTATCTCAATAGGACCATTTTGGGGACCAACCGAAGGACCAGTGGAAGAACCAGCCTCAACATTATTATTGGGTACAATTAGATCATGGTTCTCGTATGCCTGAAAGTGACGATCCATGTGTGCAGTTCTACGAATAAAATTGTGTAATGCACAACATGCTATTACAATTTTAGTTTGAGTTCTCATAGAATACGATGGCATGAGCTTCAAAATAAGAAATTTGCTCTTCAGGACACCAAAGGTTCTCTCGATAATATTCCGAAGGGAAGAGTGGTGATAGTTGAATAACTCTTTCTTTCCTCTTGGTGATCTGCCTTCTCTCCTGAAAAATGAAATATGATATCTTTCATTCTTGTATAGCATAAGATATCCCGGCAATCCAGTATATCCTGAATCAACAACATAATATTTACCTGCATTGAAAAAGATTATATTTCTTAGACTCAAAACAACATGCTAATTCTAAAAAACTTAATAACAATGAGAGAATACCAATTGGCGGATGAGGAAACTGGAGTGTGGGATTTGTAATAGCTTCAACGAAAACACGTGAGTCATTAGCAGTTCCCTCCCATCCCGCATACACAAATGTGAAACACATGTTGAAATAACAAGCACATAGTACGTTCTGTGTAACGGTTGTCTTTCGTCCTCTATATGGGATTTGATTTTTAGCATGAACCGAAGCACTCACATGAGTAGCACCAATGCAATCCTGCATATAAATTATTTTTTTATAACTTTGAATTTATAAAAAATTATTAATAATAAAAGAAAATAATTATATTTTTACCTTAAAATAAGGGTAATATTTTGGGTTATTGCGGATATGAGAAGACACCTCAAAAAATGAAGGTGGTCTTATCTCATGTCTCGCTAATTGTACCAAAGCATTTAGTACCCTGCGAAAGTATCGACTTATTGTTTCCCCGAAATATTGGAATCTATCCGCTATATTTCGATTACTTCCTATGCATGCAACAGTCATGCAAAATATCGCTAGTTGTTCTTCTATTGAAAGGAACTTTGAATCATAAAGAAGATTTCTTTTCCTGAGTGTGTAACATAAATTTCGAAATACATCTTGATCCATCCGAAATAAGTTTTTGCATATTCCAGGGTGTCTAGATAACACTTTGAATACAAAATAGGCTCCACGTTCACCGCTGTCACGCTTAGGTTCTTTTGTTAGAGTTGCACTTGCTCTCTTTAATAGTAGAATTCCTTGCAATTGCCTCAAAGAATCAATTCCACCATCGATAATGTCTTCTTCATCAGAAGATATGTGTGTAACTACTTGTACATTGCTCTCTTCATCAATTGACATAATTGAACTTACACAAATTTTTATAAATAATACTAAAACAGACAATAAAATAAATATAAGAATCACATAACATAACTAAAGATAAAGTTAAATAAACAAGACATTAACTAAACAATTAACACCATAATTAAATGCAGTAAAAAAATAACACAGCTAAAAATTACTATAACAGTTAGAGAAATAAGATGCATCTCAAATGTCATTAAGTTCAGAAATAAGATATATCACCATAAATTAAAAAAATAAACTTATTGAGTCTGCGAAGAAAGTTATCATGATTGTCATTAATTATCTCCAAACATGGTACGCAATAATTATATCCTCCTTTCATCATTAAATGTGATGAAGAACTGTCGAAATGATGGATCACTCATGATTTGCTTTCCCACTTTCACCAACAATGGCATAGGTAGGTCTGGTATCCCCATTAGTATTTGTGTAGCTTTCGGGACTGAATATAAATCATCATTATCTTCTATAGCCTTCCCCTTTTTTGAGCGAATTAAATCAGCCCTCTCCTCTTCGGCTTGACGAAATGCCAACAATACGTTGTCTAAGGAGCTTCCATCGTCTCTCTTTCTACGACGACTATTAGTAGGAGTTATTGATCGAGAACGTTTTCCTGACACATCTCTATTGCCGCCGTCCATGTCGTCGTCAACCCCGACATCTAGTGGATTACGAGACTCCTCTCCTAGCTCCACTATATCATCATCAGAGTCCAAGGGAGGTTGGGTGGATGCCCTTGCTCCTGCTCCAGTCACAGTGGTGTCTCCATATATCAAGTCCAGCTCATCAAACATAGGACATCCCTTGTTTTTGAACTGCCTAGCTTCGGGATTCGATTGTTAAAAAAATAATACAACGAATTTAATTATGCATATTAATTAAAAAATTACATATTAGATTAATCACAATTTACAACACAAATAATTTATATTAGTTACCTTCAAATAGTTCTCACAGACATCGTCTGGAGCCGTTACTGTCTTCGTAATAGGATCCCATCCAAATCCAGTCTGTTGATCACGTAGTTTCTTGAATTCTCTGTATGACACCCTCAACTTATTAAATTTGTTCTTAAATTTTTTCTTTGTCCAATCATGTCCGGTTTTCTCCTTAAACTCTGCAATAATTTCGTTCCATGATTTCAAAGAAAATATGGTTGTCGCCCTGTTTCCTTTCCTAACATGATCTGCCATAATTTGGATGAGCACAGTCTCATCTTGGGAAGACCACTTCGCAACTTCTGTAGCCATGTTAAGTCTACTCATCCACAAAAAACACAAGAATAAATTAATAGCAACAATAAAAAGATGATAATATACAGTTGTTCATGTAATCATTAACATATGAAGGTTAATATAGGGCCAACGGATCAATGAAAATTCAAAAATCTTATAGTTACTATTGTGTTTATTAATCATACAACTAAGATATACGAGAAACAATTTGACGATCAATTTTGACAGGAGGTAACTAGTGATTAATCATACAACCTGAGTGGGGTTTCAACGGATCTCACGATGGGGACACTAGTGATTAATCATACAGCCTGAGTGCAAATGATCAAAGCCATGTGTGTATATAAATTTTCTTATAATTGTATATAAATTTTCTTATGATCAAAGCAAATGATCAAGACACTAACAAGTACACGTGGTATGTATAGATATATTAAAACCTATTATTTTAAGGAATCTAGGAAGACTTAGGCTAAGTTGGGGTTCGATTCGTCCTTCGCCGAGGCAACCTTGGTCATAGGTGTGACTATGGCGATTAATGCAACAACGATCCAAGGAGCCGCACGAGCCTGATTGGTGATGATTACTATGCTCTGTCCGATCAGATTCCGTGGTCGGAGAGGTTAGCACAAGAGCCGCTCAAGCACATTACCATGCATAAGGCACGATGCCTTCGCACAAAATACAAAAGCGAGCAAACGCTAGAGGTTATGCTTATGAACAATAGGGCCGATTGACAATCATCGATGCACCAAGATGGGTCACAAGGCTCAGCTTCATGGTCTAGCACAGTTAGAATCATATCAACAACAAATTAAAATTACACAATCATTAATTGAATTGCCATAGAATAGCACATCCTTTAGGACCAAAATCAATGGCTCAAGAGTATTTGACGGCTCATGGTGTTCGTCGGCTGCGATCAATACCACATGGGTTTGAAACTAGGATCCGATTACAGGGAAAGGGTCGAGAACCGAAATCAGGTATGGTAGGGGTCATTGGCACCGAATCCTTAAAGACTGTTTCTCTACTCTCATGTTAAAAGACTACATCTCATCTCACCTGCTATAAGAATCCAATCTCCAAAAAATATTTCTCACAATAAAATACCCCCAATCGGAGATTGCATTTGAGGATTTGATCTCAAAAAAAAAAAAAGGTTAAATCTGCACAAGAGAGAGAGAGAGAGAGCGAGAGCAGTTAAGAATATGATCCGCTCGGAGATTGCAGTTTGAGGTTTGATCTCAAAAAAAAAAAAAAAAGATCTGCACGAGAGAGAGAGAGAGAGAGAGAGAGAGATAGAGAGAAAGAAAGAGAGAGAGAGAGAGAGAGAGAGAGCAGTTGAGGATCTGATCCGCTCGGAGATTGCAGTTTGAGGTTTGATCTCAAAAAAAAAAAAGATCTGCAAGAGAGAGAGAGAGAGAGAGAGAGAGAGAGAGAGAGAGAGAGAGAGAGAGAGAGAGCAGTTGAGGATCTGATCCGCTCGGAGATTGCAGTTTGAGGTTTGATCTCAAAAAAAAAAAAGATCTACAGGAGAGAGAGAGAGAGAGAGAGAGAGAGAGAGAGAGAGAGAGAACCTGGAGGGGCGGTTTGGAGTTCGCACTTGAAGAGAGGCGTCGCCCGGAGTTTGCACTTGAGGAGGGGGTGTCGCCTGGAGTTCGCACTTGAGGAGGGGCACCGATTGGAGATCGGGGAGGCGTTGCTCAGAGTTCGCGGGAGACAATTATAGAGTCGGGCACAATAGGGTTCGGGGGGGCACGGTTAAAAGGATAAGCAGTCGGGGTTCCGCTATCACGATCTGAGGAGCGATAATAATCTGTTTCCGGTTTCCTCTATCTGCGGCACATAAATCTTGAGACACACGGAACAGGCTCAACAAACCATAACAACCAAACGCGTTTCTTTACCCGGGGCACAAATCCTGATCAGAATCGTGCTTGCGGATTGATACCAAACAGCCCCTTATGTGTCTAAATAGTTATCGAGCCAAATCTTCAATTGTTTTGGAGCTTTTGAAAAACCAATATGATTCATAACATTTGGTATCAGATCCAACCCAAAAGCAGCGACCTATAGGATTGGTGAGTCAAAGGTTCTTCAAAAAGCAAAAGAGTGTGCTACCATCAGGCCAGTGTCTATAGAGTGCATATGAGATTAAGTTCGAACACACCGAGTCCACACCCAAAGTTATCAATTAATTGAATTCCTAGAGCATGCAATGGTGCTGCTCATGGCCGGATTAGCTAGATATGGTGGTACTCGTTCCTCCTTTCAATCATGGTTTCATATTTTTGTAACGGATAGGGCTAGGGAATGTACATATTTGTAAAGGAACAATTCTCGGACTCCAACATCTGATGTGGCAATCAAGGATTGCACCAGCTAGGGATGGATCCGCAGGGGGGGGGGGGCACTTGTGGGAGTGACCGCGCCCCCCATAAATTTGCAAGAGAACCCTTTATTATATTAGTATTAGTTAGGATTTTTTTCAAATTATATATGTTGCCCCTCCTGAATTTTTAATAAAATATAAGAACCCCCCCAAGGTTCAATTTCTGGATCCGTCCCTTGATTGCACCATTTCCACTTGATACCAGTAGGGTCTACTACTCCATAGCCGATCATGTGGAGATTACAACCCTAACCTCAAGGTTTCTTTAAAAAATCAGTCTAATTCATGATAGTGGAGTATGGTCCAATCATTGATTGCCACCTCAGTTTGTTGGAGCTCGTTGTACCAACAACAGTCGCTGCCAAGTATTGTTCAATCCCCGGATGTTAGTCCATGCATGTTTTTGAGAAGATAAGAGCTTGTTCTTATCTCCGGAGTTGTATTTTCTCTCTGCTGATGTAGTGTAGCTTGTTCACTTAAAAAAAAAGGTTATTTTGACTTTGCCCCACAAATTTTGCCTTGAATTAGACTTTACCCCCCATATTTCATTAATTAGACTTTACCCCTAAAACTAACTGTTCCGTCAACTCACACCCCAAAACGTTATTTATTTTCCGTCAGCTCACCCTTTCTCTTATATGGTGAGCTGACGGAATAGTTAGTTTTGGGGGGTAAAGTCTAATTAATGAAATATGGGGGGTAAAGTCTAATTCAAGGCAAAGTTTGGGGGGCAAAGTCAAAATAACCCAAAAAAAAAAAAAATATTCTATCCGAAATGACCACGCTGCGAGATAAAAAGAAGAGCTAATCCATTGTTTCTTATTATGTGTTTACGGTATCATCTTATTATTCAATTGAACAAAAGAATTAAAATACTATGCACAGCAGCACACACAAATAAATGGCCGTCTTAAGGCATAGAGCACTCTGTAGGTACACCCGCAGGGAATCGCTTCACGTCGGTGCAGTAGTTGTAGATCATGTAGTTCTTCTGGACCCATCCCAACCTCTGCTGGCTCACCGCATCCAGCCCTTGGCTATACCAACCACCACCCGATGAGCCGGCCGTCGGCGCTGCCGAACCGCAGCTGGACCCGCCGCCGGAAGTCCAGACGCAAGCCTGGGCATCGTAGCTCCGGTAGGAGGCGGTGAAGGGGGCCTGCGACCAGTCGGTCTTGACCAGCCCTCCCCTCGTGGCCCAGTCCTCAGCATCCCACAGGCTCGAGTACATCCGCATCGCCTGTTTGTCCGGGAAGGGGAGGCCGCTCGCCTCCTGGTTCTTGAAGTCTCTGATGGGCGTGCCGTCGACGGAGAATCTGATCGAAATGAGATGGAATTAGTTTACGTACTAGCTTGCGATTATTGAGAAATGGAAGGGGTTGGATGCAAATTGATGGAATTTACGTACATGATGTGGTGCGGGTTCCAGAGGATGGAGTAGGTGTGGAAGTCGGCGGTGGGATCGAACCAGAGATAGAACTGCTGCTCCCTGTTGCCCTTCCCCTCGGTGAACACATTGGTGTGGACGATGTAGGGGTCCCCGCTGAGGTTGCCCAGGAACTCGAAGTCGATCTCGTCGTGATTCGGCCCTTGCGACGACAGCTGCAGAGGAAGTATACATCAATCAAACGGATGAGGATTTGCCATGCATGTTGAACATCATATCTGGGTGGGTGTTCGATTCGATCAGTGGCCGGGCGGGCTTACGTAGAAGGTGGTGACGGTGCCGGCGGAGTTGCCGGGGACGAGCTTGATCTGGATATCGATCTTCCCGAAGAGATACTGGCTGTTGGATTGGAAGCCGGAGCCGGAGTACTTGTCGAGGGAGAGGGTGAGGAGCTGGCCGTTGATCTGGCCGCGGCCGTCCCCCCATGTTATGTCGAGGTCTTGGGAGAGGCTGCCGCCGTGTGCGACGGCGAGGAAGGAGGCTGCAGCTAACAGAGAGAAGGAGAGGACTAGTGACGAGGTTCTAGAGGCGGAGGACATGGTTGCAGCTCGGCCGGGGGTCAAGATGGATGGATCGGGATCGAGCTTTGGAGTGGAGGATGGTGGGTGAGGGGAGTCTACATGGGCGCACCTATTTATAGTAAGTGGCGAAACGGGTTCAAGAAAGGAGGGCGCGGGCTCGGATGGGTCCGTTCTTAGCCTTTTCCTCTCTGTATCACGCGGTCGCAAAGACTGCTGGCGGGCTGAGTGGGTTGTCCGGTGGTGGTATCTACTCACCGATTTCTTCTACACAATGGTCACCGGATGGTGTTTTAGCGAGGTAGGTGGACTGGCCGCTAGTAAGGAACTAAGGATAGAATCGGAGGGTACGCGTACCTACTACGGTGAGGGGATTCCGGTACACTGTTTGCGTCCCGCTAAGGAACAGCTGTATTGTAGTGAAAGCGTGGGCGCCGGATGGGAGACGTTGGCTCTGATTCGGACTCGGGAGATGAAGCGAGGCCTTTTATCACCAAAGCATCAGTTTGCTTTGCCTGCTCTCCTAACCCCTGCTGGGTCCATGGGGAGGCCTCACAGCAAAGCAACGTGGGGAGGTCAATCATGACGCCCATTCCGAGGATTGCCGTGGCCCAACATGGTTCAGGGCCTGTAGTATGGCTTGTTGTGATAAGCATCTCCAGTGTTATACCGTAGGACCTCCCCATCCAGGTTTTTAAAAAATATTTAATAAAATTTTATAAATATCTAGATTTTTTATTATTATTATTTTGAAGATCGGGGAGTGTCCCCAAATCGGACTAATCGTTCTATAATTATATATGTTTTTTTTTTTTTTTGGTACTAGTATAATTATATATGTTCCCACTTGAAAGTTTCCTTATGCACTCCTAAGTAAGTAGGGGGTGGGAGGAATTGAAACAACAATCTCCTCATTATTAAAGGGGGAATTAGTGATAGACTGATAGGTCCCAAACCAAAAGATCAATCAACTAGCTTAAAGTACAGCAAAATTTTAGGATAAAAACATCTCTCATTATACATCAAATTCAGATTTCATGCTACTCCTTTCTAAATCAAAACCCAATCTAAACTCAAAGATCTATAGGTCATGGGATGAACTCTAAACCTAGAAATCCTAAACCGAACCTCTCCACTACCGTGGCATCTCGTGACATACCTAAAAAATCTGAATACCGATCCCTAGAGCGGGAGGTGAGAAGAAATGGAAGAGTTTAGGTTTTGGTCAAGTAATTACACTAAGTTCGGGATCCCACAGGGCTATAACACTCTCTCAAACACATCTACTATAACATGGGAAGGATGGTGGATAGTTTTGAAACATAATTACCGGTTCAGATTCATTTGAAGGGAATGATAAACATGAATGGCTATGATTCATCCATCCCACTTTCTCCCTCTTAAATCTGAATTCAAACTCTCTTCCTCCCTTTCCCTCTCTAAAAAAGCAAAAAATAATCTTTCCTCCGTATCACATGTCACATGCCACTTTCCTCCCTTTAAATAAAACATTTATTGAGAAAGAATCATTCACAGAGATCGAATGTGTTGAATTCTAGGGAGAAGTTAAGAGAGAAAATCAGAGGGCCATCAACGTCTCTTTCCTAAATCGGAGGGCAATGAAACAAATCAAAATTTAAAAGAGATGGAGATGGATCATATTGCGTGCCCCGTATTGCATGCCCCATCCTCGGTATAATGCTAGCCACCCTCTTCTCTTTGTACCTGCCTCCCTCGGTACACTGCGAGCCGCACGCCCATTCACGTCACGTGTAGCTAGAGACCCCTTTCTCTCACTCCCTTCGTTAAAATTGCACCCCCTCTGTCCTCGACCTTTTGTTAGACAAATCAGCCCCGCACCAAACCTTCATATCTGAAGCAAGATTAGGAGTTTTAGAATGTGATGATATCTTGTGAGCATAAGCACCTTATCTTGGATAGAATACCCACAAAAAATCAGCACATTCTAAAACTCCTAGGGGCATCAAATGTTAGAAGTTTTATCGAACGTTCTTTGTCACCGTTAATCTGAAATATAACATTTGATGTCCCTAAAAGTTTTAGAATGGGCTGCTTTTTTCTGGATTTGCTATCTAAGGTAAGGTAAGGTAAGATTCCTGGGGGCATCAAATGGGCAACTGTCCATTTCGTCAAAATAGACGAAATGTGGCATGTGGCATGTGGCACTTGCGGCATCGCACCGCAACCCTCTGATGCATGCGCTGTGTGCATGCGATGCACACAACGGTGCATCAGACGGCTGAGGTGTGGTGTCGCACTTACCGCATGCCGCATTATAACATCTCTCTCTCTCTCTTTATATATATATATATATATATATATATATATATAGGGGGCGGGGATGCTGGACCTGAGGTGCAGCAAGAACGCTGCACCTCATGCATTGTTTTACCTACCTAGAAGTTTTGGAATTTGATGAAATTTGGTGAGGGTGTTGTCTAGGCTAAGGTGATCATCCTCACCAATTTTCATCAAATTCCAAAACTTCTAGGGGGGTCAAATGGTCGAAGCAAAATCAGCCGTCCTCGGTCACCGTTAAAATCTGCAGATTTTGCTTCGACCATTTGACCCCCCTAGAAGTTTTGGAATTTGATGAAAATTTGTGAGGATGATCATCTTGCCCTAGACAACACCCTCACCAAATTTCATCAAATTCCGAACCTTCTAGGTAGGTAAACCAAGCGAGAGGTGCAGCGTTCTTGCTGCACCTCGCGGCTCCCCCATATATATATATATATATATATATATATATATATATATATATATATATATATATATATATATATATATATATATATATATATATATATATATATATATATATATATATATATATATATATATATATATATATATATATATATATATATATAGATAGAGAGAGAGAGAGAGAGAGAGAAAGAGAGAGAGAGAGAGAGAGTAGTGATACATTGTGGCCGGGTAACGTGCGGCCACCCCCTTCAAGGTATTTTCGGATTTTTTTTTTTGGGGATTGATCACCCACCCTTGGATTGGACACACACATAATTTCAGCCCGATCCAAGACTTCTAGGCCGTCCAAATGTGTTGATCTTTTATTGGTCGTTTATTTTTTCCACCATTTTGATCAACACATTTGGACGGCCTACAAGTCTTGGATCGGGTTGAAATTTTTTGTGTGTCCAATCCAAGGGTAGGTTATTAATCCCCAAAAAAAAAATTTCAAAAATACCCCCGAAGGAGGTGCCGCACGTTACCCGCCGCAATGTATCACTACAAGATCTCTCTCTCTCTCTCTTTCTCTCTCTCTCTCTCTCTCTCTCTCTCTCTCTCTCTCTCTCTCTCTCTCTCTCTCTCTTCTCTCTCTCTCTCTCTCTCTCCGATTCTCTCTCTCTCTCCCTCTCCTTCTACAACCCTCGAACCTTTGCTCCTACCCCCTCTTGCAGGCCTGGGGATCCCTTGGCGCCCTCATCAGTGGCCTTCGTGTCGCTTGCAGGCCCGATCCGACCGAATCTCCCAGATCTGGTCCTCGCCGGAGGAGCTCTGGTAGTGTTTTCGCCGAAACTCAAGGTTGGGCCTGGTCGTGGTTGCCGGCGGAGCACGAGGTCAACAGGAGATCCTCTGATCTTGAAGAACAAGAGGGATGTGTTCGCTGCCAAGCGCTAGGCCAAGATCATCTCGCGTCCGAACCCGCACGGCCCTCGAGGTCAAGCCTCCTGTTCTCCTGTCAACCTCGACCACCTCTGGGTTCCTCGAGGAGGAGCAAGAGGGCTGCCGCTCGCCTGTCGGGTCGGGGCAAGGCGGATCGGGGATCGAAGCTACGGCAGACCGGGGGTCTGTCCGTCTGTCGAAGCCGCTATCCACCGTCAGTCCGTCCATCGTAGCCGCTGCCCACCGTCCATCAAAGCCGCTGCTCACCGATCGTCCGTCGAAGCTGACTCGCACGCCCAGATCCGACCCAGGGCGGAGTGCTGCTGGTTCGGACCTGAGACAAACCGGCGAGAGAAGAAGCAGGAGGCCGCATGGCTTTCGCTTGCCGCCGGATTTCTGAGCCTTCAGAGGATCTGCACTGCTGGCGTTCACCCGCTGCACGGCTGTCGCTCGCCTCCCGTTCTCCAGGCATCGATCTCCTCGATGGGGGCGGAGCCATACGGCCGGCACTCTCTCTCTCTCTCTTTCTCTCTCTCTATCACAATCCCTTTTGAGGATGACATCCATCAATGGTGGGGGATTTACAGGTGGTGGCTTCGAGACGACGTAATCGAGAGGAGTCCGGCACAAGCTATGCCCACCGACAGATATGGAATCTGTCCAGCAACTGCAATTACATGAGGAGGTTTCGATCACATGATTTCATTGACGAATCTCTATCGGTCGAAGCCAAAAAATTTAGGAAAAATTGGGGCTTCATCCCTAAACTAAAAAATTTCAGGTATGGAATCCGAAATCAAAATTTTCCATTGGAATCATAAATCGAGCCCTGACCACTGGTCTCATACCACTGTTGATGCTGGGTCTCAAATTTTTTTATGTTTCTGCATCAAAATTTTTATTGTAAAGCCATATTACTTTGGAGATGTTCTATGTTTTTTTTCCTTTCTTATTCATTGCTTCTTCTGTCTCACTCACATCTCTCTCTCTCTCTCTCTCTCTCTCTCTCTCTCTCTCTCTCTCTCTCTCTCTCTCTCTCTCTCTCTCTCTCTCTCTCTCCCCCCCCCCCCTCCAGAAGCTTGCAAGGAGCATAATAAGTCCCAATCCTATGGACTTCCATGAAGATTTGTTTTGGTAAGATACTAGAATTTCATGATCCAGATGGAGTAATAATGGATGAAACAATGTGATTGATGAGGATTCAAATTCTTTCGTCTTTTCTTCAACATAATTCATTGATCATAAACTAAATGGTGATAGGTATATAATTGATGGGTGAAATATAATTAAGATTTGAATTTTTTGATTAATTATCAACAATTTTTTTGTTATAATTATTGGTCTTTAAGTTCTCTTAAATCATTCTAGCTTCTACACTCTCTCCCTCCCCTCTTTTAGAATCAAAGAAATATAATCAGGTTTTTAATCTACAAGTCGCACGGGTCGAGAGACACCCGGTCGGGTCACGCAGGTTTCCCCGGGTTGCTTGCGCTTCCGATCCAATTGACCAACCGGACCGGCCGAAGGTCTGGCTTACCGGTTCTCCAATCCGACCAGTAGGTTCGGTTCTGATAACACTGGCTTTTTCATTTTCTTTTTTTGTCCCTTTTGCTCTGTTTTTTCCTATCTTATATGGATCTACTGTTGTTCTAGATGATTTTTTCTTTTATTTTTCTTTATTTATATAAATCAGAAAATAAAAGATTAGAGTGATGATTCAGGTTTCTGATTTATATAAATAAAAAAAAATGAAAGAAAAAATCATATAGAACAACAGTAGATCCATATAAGATAGGATCAGCAACTCCTATTGCGTGAGGTTTAGTACTGTAAATATTTAGATCTTCTGAGTGTTATGATAAACAATGGTAGATGATAGTGTGGAACTGTGAAGATGACGATGCCTCGACGGTGTGGCGACGACTATGAAGGCCATAGCGGTGCATGACAATGGGATGACAAGTTTCATGCTGGAAGGGTGCATTCCGTTGTTATCCGACAATTGCGACAATGGTAGATATTTTTCTTTTCTCTTGCCTACAAAATTTCAACATGCATCGATGCAGTAGGGAAGGAATTGGAGCATACCAAATGCAACCAAGGATTTCAAGATCGAGATGGTTTATCATTGCTCCTTCAAATCCCTAAATTGAGGAGGTTTCTTCTTCTTTTTTTTATTTTTTAAGAGAGAGGAAATTCTTTCTTCTTCATTGTTATGGCAGTGAAACCCTTCGTCTAATCATGAAAGAGTTGATGAAGATGAATTGGGGAAGACGAATTGGAATTATGGGAGTAGGGCTCTGGAACTTTTGGAGCTGCAGGATGATCAGACAAGCCCGACATATGTTTTATTCTTCTTTTAACTCTTTGAAACAATTTTAATAGTGTTCGTTGAAATTGGGTTAGATTTAGTTTCTTCTTGGTTGCAGAAAATTGAGGGGACTACTTCTTTGCAACCCTATTGCACCTCAAGGGCAGAGCCCTGATTTGGTTTCAATTTGTTGATTCAAGAGGTATTGTGATGCATTGGTGTCATGTGCTAGAAGAGTGATAATCTATGGATTGGGACTAGCGCTTTAGTTTTTTTTTTCTCTCTTCCCCTTTCAATTGTAATTGTTTCATTGCCTTTTATTGATAGGCTCAATTGAGATCTTTACGTTGCAGTCTCAAATGCAACGCCCTAAAACTGCAAATTATTTCGATCACTTGATTTAACTAATTTTTTAAAAAAAAATTATAAAATAAAAAAATAAATAAATGTATTTTTTTAAAAAAAAATATTGATTGATCATCTCCCAGTATGACTCCATATTCTCTCTTGCACTCCCGTTGTTTGTGATCGCTATTGACAAGGCCACGGTGTAAGTTAAAAAAGATAGAACTAATCCACTTGCAATAGAATTTCTTATTATGTCTTTGTTCATCTAATGGTGCCTTATTATGCAACAATTGAATAACAAAAGAATTAATAGACTATGCACGCGCCCGCACACAAATAAATGGCCTTCAACTTCTCAAGGCATCGAGCACTCTGTAGGTACACCCGCAGGGAATCGCTTCACGTCGGTGCAGTAGTTGTAGATCATGTAGTTCTTCTGGACCCAGCCCAACCTCTGCTGGCTCACCGCATCCAGCCCTTGCCTATACCAACCACCACCCGATGAGCCGGCCGTCGGCGCTGCCGAACCGCAGCTGGAGCCGCCGCCGGAAGTCCAGACGCAAGCCTGGGCATCGTAGCTCCGGTAGGAGGCGGTGAAGGGGGCCTGCGACCAGTCGGTCTTGACCAGCCCTCCCCTCGTGGCCCAGTCCTCAGCATCCCACAGGCTCGAGTACATCCGCATCGCCTGTTTGTCCGGGAAGGGGAGGCCGCTCGCCTCGTGGTTCTTGAAGTCTCTGATGGGCGTGCCGTCGACGGAGAATCTGATGCAAATGAGAGGGAATTAGTTTACGTACTAGCTTGCGATTATGGAGAAATGGAAGGGGTTGGATGCAAATTGCTGGAATTTACGTACATGATGTGGTGCGGGTTCCAGAGGATGGAGTAGGTGTGGAAGTCGGCGGTGGGATCGAACCAGAGATAGAACTGCTGCTCCCTGTTGCCCTTCCCCTCGGTGAACACATTGGTGTGGACGATGTAGGGGTCCCCGCTGAGGTTGCCCAGGAACTCGAAGTCGATCTCGTCGTGATTCGGCCCTTGCGACGACAGCTGCAGAGGAAGTATACATCAATCAAACGGATGAGGATTTGCCATGCATGTTGAACATCATATGTGGGTGGGTGTTCGATTCGATCGGTGGCGGGTCGGGCTTACGTAGAAGGTGGTGACGGTGCCGGCGGAGTTGCCGGGGACGAGCTTGATCTGGATATCGATCTTCCCGAAGAGATACTGGCTGTTGGATTGGAAGCCGGAGCCGGAGTACTTGTCGAGGGAGAGGGTGAGGAGCTGGCCGTTGATCTGGCCGCGGCCGTCCCCCCATGTTATGTCGAGGTCTTGGGAGAGGCTGCCGCCGTGTGCGACGGCGAGGAAGGAGGCTGCGGCTAACAGAGAGAATGAGAGCAGTAGTGACGAGGCTCTAGAAGCGGAGGACATGGTTGCAGCTCGGCCGGGGGTCAAGATGGATGGATCGGGATCGGGATCGGGATCGAGCTTTGGAGTGGTGGATGGTGGGTGAGGGGAGTCTACATGGGCGCACCTATTTATAGTAAGTGGCGAAACGGGTTCAAGAAAGGAGGGCGCGGGCTCGGATGGGTCCGTTCTTAGCCTTTTCCTCTCTGTATCACGCGGTCGCAAAGACTGCTGGCGGGCTGAGTGGGTTGTCCGGTGGTGGTATCTACTCACCGATTTCTTCTACACAATGGTCACCGGATGGTGTTTTAGCGAGGCAGGTAGACTGGCCGCTAGTAAGGAACTAAGGATAGAATCGGAGGGTAAGCATACCTACTACGGTGAGTGGATTCCGGTACACTGTTTGCGTCCCGCTAAGGAACAGCTGTATTGTAGTGAAAGCGTGGGCGCCGGATGGGAGACGTTGGCTCTGATTCGGACTCGGGAGATGAAGCGAGGCCTTTATCACCAAAGCATCAGTTTGCTTTGCCTGCTCTCCTAACCCCTGCTGGGTCCATGGGGAGGCCTCACCGCAAAGCAACGTGGGGAGGTCAATCATGACGCCCATTCCGAGAATTGCCGTGGCCCAACAAGGAAATGCTTCAGGCCGGGCGGGCATGTAGTATGGCGTGTTGTGATGAGCATCTCCAGTGTTATACCGTAGGACCTCCCCATCCAGGTTTTTAAAAAATATTTAATAAAATTTTATAAATATCTAGATTTTTTTATTATTATTATTTTGAAGATCGGGGAGTGTCCCCAAATCGGACTAATCGTTCTATAATTGAAACAACAATCTCCTCATTATTAAAGGGGGAATTAGTGATAGGCTGATAGGTCCCAAACCAAAAGATCAATCAACTAGCTTAAAGTACAGCCAAATTTTAGGATAAAAATATCTCTCATTATACATCAAATTCAGATTTCATGCTACTCCTTTCTAAATCAAAACCCAATCTAAACTCAAAGATCTATAGGTCATGGGATGAACTCTAAACCTAGAAATCCTAAACCGAACCTCTCCACTATCGTGGCATCTCGTGACATACCTAAAAAATCTGAATACCGATCCCTAGGGCGGGAGGTGAGAAGAAATGGAAGAGTTTAGGTTTTGGTCAAGTAATTACACTAAGTTCGGGATCCCACAGGGCTATAACACTCTCTCAAACACATCGACTATAACATGGGAAGGATGGTGGATAGTTTTGAAACATAATTACCGGTTCAGATTCGTTTGAAGGGAATGATAAACATGAATGGCTATGATTCATCCATCCCACTTTCTCCCTCTTAAATCTGAATTCAAACTCTCTTCCTCCCTTTCCCTCTCTAAAAAAGCAAAAAATAATCTTTCCTCCGTATCACCTGTCACATGCCACTTTCCTCCCTTTAAATAAAACATTTATTGAGAAAGAATCATTCACAGAGATCGAATGTGCACAACACCAGAGGGCCATCAACGTCTCTTTCCTAAATCAGAGGGCAATGAAACCAAATCAAAATTTAAAAGAGATGGAGATGGATCATATTGCGTGCCCCGTATTGCATGCCCCATCCTCGGTATAATGCTAGCCACCCTCTTCTCTTCGTGCCTGCCTCCCTCGGTACACTGCGAGCCGCACGCCCATTCACGTCACGTGTAGCTAGAGACCCCTTTCTCTCACTCCCTTCGTTAAAATTGCACCCCCTCTGTCCTCGACCTTTTGTTAGACAAATCAGCCCCGCACCAAACCTTCATATCTGAAGCAAGATTAGGAGTTTTAGAATGTGATGATATCTTGTGAGCATAAGCACCTTATCTTGGATAGAATACCCACAAAAAATCAGCACATTCTAAAACTCCTAGGGGCATCAAATGTTAGAAGTTTTATCGAGCGTTCTTTGTCACCGTTAATCTGAAATATAACATTTGATGTCCCTAAAAGTTTTAGAATGGGCTGCTTTTTTCTAGATTTGCTATCTAAGGTAAGGTAAGATTCCTGGGGGCATCAAATGGGCAACTGTCCATTTCGTCAAAATAGGCCGCCAGCCTATACCCCTCATCCTCTCTCTCTCTCTCTCTCTCTCTCTCTCTCTCTCTCTCTCTCTCTCTCTCTCTATATATATATATATATATATATATATATATATATATATATATATATATATATATATATATATATATATATATATATATATATATATATATATATATATATATATATATATATATATATATATATATATATATATATATATATATATATGGTCGAAATTCGTGGACGTATATTTTTGACATGTCGTTTTGACATGTCATTGTAGACACACGAATTTCGTCGGACCCGAACCCGACTCACGTGTGCCAACGCGGATGCAAACCCGACACACGGACCCAACTCGCGCGCACCGACATGGATTCAAACCCGACTCGCGCGCGCCGATGCGGACCCGGACCCCATGCGCCAAGGGGGGCCGACCCCTACTAGGGTCCGAACCCCATGGGGGCCGGTCCCTACTAGGACCCGAGCCACATGGGGCCGGCCCTAGTAGGACCCGAACCCCATGGGGGGCCGGCCGGCCCTGCAAGGAAAGGGGAGAAAAAGAAAGAAAAGAAAAAGGAAAGAAAAGAAAGGAAAGAAAAGAAAAAGGAAAGAAAAGAAAGGAAAGAAAAGAAAAAGGAAAGAGAAGAAAAGGAAAGAAAAGAAAGAAAAGGAAAAAATACCGCCATGCGCGGGGGGAGGTAGCGTATGACGTCTGCACACACGCGGATCTGCGCCGATCCCTCGATCCGACGCACAAGACGAAGCGCCCGATCGCCATCGATTTCGTGCGCAAAGTCCAGCCATAATTGCACCCGCCAGAAAAGGAAAACAACTAAATGTTATTCCCTTCATCAATGGATGAATAAAATCCGGGTAATTATGAGAGAGATACAAAAGGGATTTAAAATTAAAAAGTTCCCATATCTCTCTCCCCACCTCTTTGCCTATAAATAGAGGGGGTGGGGGAAGGAAAAAATGGTCGAAGATTGAAGACAAAGCGCGGGAGCTCTGCAAACGAGGAGACGCTTCTTCACCGACCCAAGGCTTCACGAGGCACAGTCAAGCCTGTCCCGAGGGATCGGCTTACTGAAAGTCCTCATCAATGTGAAGGCCCTTGCACACGAAGATCATCCCTTCGACTCCGTGCACGAAGAAGAAAGCTCGGAGAAGAAGAACCCTTCGACTCCGAAGACGCCAGAAGCAAAGGCCGGAGAAGAAGAGGAGCGGCACTACCCCGTCGTCTCCAACAAGCTTCAACTCCGATCAAGCCCAAAAGCCCGGAGAAGGAGAGGAGCGGCACTACCCCGTCGTCTCCAACAAGCTTCAACTCCGATCAAGCCCAAAAGCCCGGAGAAGGAGAGGAGCGGCACTACCCCGTCGTCTCCAACAAGCTTCGACTCCGATCAAGCCCAAAAGCCCGGAGAAGAAGAGGAGCGGCACTACCCCGTCGTCTCCAACAAGCTTCGACTCCGATCAAGCCCAAAAGCCCGGAGAAGAAGAGGAGCGGCACTACCCCGTCGTCTCCAACAAGCTTCGACTCCGATCAAGCCCAAAAGCCCGGAGAAGAAGAGGAGCGGCACTACCCCGTCGTCTCCAACAAGCTTCGACTCCGATCAAGCCCAAAAGCCCGGAGAAGAAGAGGAGCGGCACTACCCCGTCGTCTCCAACAAGCTTCGACTCCGATCAAGCCCAAAAGCCCGGAGAAGATGCCGACACCATAACCGTCACCAAGGTCGATAGGTCGAAGATTGAAGACAAAGCGCGGGAGCTCTGCAAACGAGGAGACGCTTCTTCACCGACCCAAGGCTTCACGAGGCACAGTCAAGCCTGTCCCGAGGGATCGGCTTACTGAAAGTCCTCATCAATGTGAAGGCCCTTGCACACGAAGATCATCCCTTCGACTCCGTGCACGAAGAAGAAAGCTCGGAGAAGAAGAACCCTTCGACTCCGAAGACGCCAGAAGCAAAGGCCGGAGAAGAAGAGGAGCGGCACTACCCCGTCGTCTCCAACAAGCTTCAACTCCGATCAAGCCCAAAAGCCCGGAGAAGGAGAGGAGCGGCACTACCCCGTCGTCTCCAACAAGCTTCAACTCCGATCAAGCCCAAAAGCCCGGAGAAGGAGAGGAGCGGCACTACCCCGTCGTCTCCAACAAGCTTCGACTCCGATCAAGCCCAAAAGCCCGGAGAAGAAGAGGAGCGGCACTACCCCGTCGTCTCCAACAAGCTTCGACTCCGATCAAGCCCAAAAGCCCGGAGAAGAAGAGGAGCGGCACTACCCCGTCGTCTCCAACAAGCTTCGACTCCGATCAAGCCCAAAAGCCCGGAGAAGAAGAGGAGCGGCACTACCCCGTCGTCTCCAACAAGCTTCGACTCCGATCAAGCCCAAAAGCCCGGAGAAGAAGAGGAGCGGCACTACCCCGTCGTCTCCAACAAGCTTCGACTCCGATCAAGCCCAAAAGCCCGGAGAAGATGCCGACACCATAACCGTCACCAAGGTCGATAGGTCGGGAAATTGAAGACAAAACGCCAGAGCTCTGCAGAAGAGGAGACGCTTCTTCATCGACCCAAGGCTTCACGAGGCACAGTCAAGCCTGTCCCGAGGGATCGGCTTACTGAAAGTCCTCATCAATGTGAAGGCCCTTGCACACGAAGATCATCCCTTCGACTCCGTGCACGAAGAAGAAAGCTCGGAGAAGAAGAACCCTTCGACTTCGAAGACGCCAGAAGCAAAGGCCGGAGAAGAAGAGGAGCGGCACTACCCCGTCGTCTCCAACAAGCTTCGACTCCGATCAAGCCCAAAAGCCCGGAGAAGAAGAGGAGCGGCACTACCCCGTCGTCTCCAACAAGCTTCGACTCCGATCAAGCCCAAAAGCCCGGAGAAGAAGAGGAGCGGCACTACCCCGTCGTCTCCAACAAGCTTCGACTCCGATCAAGCCCAAAAGCCCGGAGAAGAAGAGGAGCGGCACTACCCCGTCGTCTCCAACAAGCTTCGACTCCGATCAAGCCCAAAAGGCCGGAGAAGAAGAGGAGCGGCACTACCCCGTCGTCTCCAACAAGCTTCAACTCCGATCAAGCCCAAAAGCCCGGAGAAGAAGAGGAGCGGCACTACCCCGTCGTCTCCAACAAGCCTTCGACTCCGATCAAGCCCAAAAGCCCGGAGAAGAAGAGAAGCGGCGCTACACCCGTCGTCGTCAACAAGGCCTTTGACTCCGATCAAGCCTAAAAGCCCGGAGAAGATGCCGACACCATAACCGTCACCAAGGTCGAAGATTGAAGACAAAGCGCGGGAGCTCTGCAAACGAGGAGACGCTTCTTCACCGACCCAAGGCTTCACGAGGCACAGTCAAGCCTGTCCCGAGGGATCGGCTTACTGAAAGTCCTCATCAATGTGAAGACCCTTGCACACGAAGATCATCCCTTCGACTCCGTGCACGAAGAAGAAAGCTCGGAGAAGAAGAACCCTTCGACTCCGAAGACGCCAGAAGCAAAGGCCGGAGAAGAAGAGGAGCGGCACTACCCCGTCGTCTCCAACAAGCTTCGACTCCGATCAAGCCCAAAAGCCCGGAGAAGAAGAGGAGCGGCACTACCCCGTCGTCTCCAACAAGCTTCGACTCCGATCAAGCCCAAAAGCCCGGAGAAGAAGAGGAGCGGCACTACCCCGTCGTCTCCAACAAGCTTCGACTCCGATCAAGCCCAAAAGCCCGGAGAAGAAGAGGAGCGGCACTACCCCGTCGGCTCCAACAAATCCTCGATCCCGATCAAGCCCCAAAGCCCGGAGGAGAGAAGCGAAGCGTCATCACCCCGTCGTCTTCGACTAATGCCTGCCCCATCCACGAAGAAGAAAGCCTGGAGCAGATCGTCTGAAGCGTCGCTACCCTGTCGTCTTCATTAACAAAAGTCGACGCTACAACCGTCGCACGGAGACCGTCGCTACCCTCGTCGTCTTCATCAACAAAAGCCGACGCTACAACCGTCGCACGGAGACCGTCGCTACCCTCGTCGTCTTCATCAATAAAAGCCGACGCCACAACCGTCGCACGGAGATCGGTGCTACCCCCACCATCTTCGAAAGCATTCTTCGACTCCGATCACGCCAAAGAAGCCCGGAGAAGAAGAGAAGTCCAGTCGATACGTAAACCGTCGAAGCACCGGAGAAGTAGCCCACGTCGTTCGAAGAAGAAGATCGAGTTGACGCCAAAGCTAAAGCCAACGCAAGAAGCCAAAGCAAAGCCCCAGTAAAGCCCGCGCCAAAGCAACGCAAGTGCCAAAGCCAAGCGACTACGCCGGCCACGAGCAAAAGCACCGCACGTTCTAGCCGATACGACGCGAAGTCCGGAAGAACGAAAGCATCGCAAGTCTCTCCCAGCTACGTCCAAGTGCAAGCGCCGAAGCAAAGCAAAAGCCAGAGCCACGCCGGAGCAAAGCCAAAGCCAAAAAGTCAAAGCCAAAGCCAACGCCAAAAGCTAGATCGACGCCGCGAACCGACGATCAAGGACGCCGAGGTCAAGCAAGGAACGAGGAAGACACGAAGACCGAGGAACAAAGCCGAAAACCCCCTAGCCGAGAAAGCGCGAAGCACGGAAGGGACAAAGCAACGGTGGACATTCCTTAGCCTCTCCAAAACCCTCTCCCTGTAAAACCCCTGTCCTGGGCAGCCCCTTCAGCGCTCTCGCACGAACACCACGTGGAGACGCGGATCAAAGGGATCCCCCAGAAGATCTTTCCCACAATCCCCTGATCAAAACTCGCCGCAACCCGGACTCGCTACACCCGAGCCACCCGGGTCCCGGCCACAATTGTAATCTCGTTTTGTGCAATAAAGCCGACCCGTACCTTTTTTGCGCATACAGATTTCTGGCACGCCCGGTGGGACCTCTTCTCCTTTCATCCGTACGGTTGAAGAAGCTGCTTGAAGTTTGCAATGGCCGGAACGAACAACGATGCGTTTGCTCCAAGCCTCTCACCAATCGCCGAGTCTCCTCTACTCCGCCACGGTGATCCAGTAAATCCGGAGGGTGATGCTCCTCCAATGGTGCGCGTCTACACTCGGCGTACACGGACTCTTGCGGACATCTTCGTGCCAGAAGCTACTACCGAAGATGCTCGCCAAAGCGCCGACGAGGCCCTGGTGCATGAAGAAACGAGCCTCGATCCTGGAGCCCATGTCCAGAAGTTTGGGGAGGACCAGCCCCAACCCCGAACCAGTTCGGGTTCTCCAGCAGACGTTGCACCTCCTCTGCAGGGGGCAAACATCAATCATCAGCCAGAAGCAAGTCGGCGTAACTACGTCTCAGATGATGACGGCGAGGATGCGAACATGCAACACCGAGGCGTTCTCCGTCACCACCCTCCGACCGCTCTTCAGCTCCAAGTCATGCAGATGAACGAGCACATGGCGCAGATTACTCGGCTAATGGAGGAGAAGGATCGTCACATCAACGCTCTGCTCCAGAAGCTAAGCGCAAAGGACGCTGCAGCAGTTAGCCAACCCGTCGCTTCTCCGGTAGCCGCTCCAGTTCCGTCTTCAACTCCCGCTCCTGCAGAAGTCGCTCCGACGATTCAAGCAGTTACTCCAGCGCTCTCCTCGGCTCCCGTCCCATTGGAAGTCGTCTACCCGGCGCCAGCCTCGGCGGCCACTCAACCTCCAGCAACGGCAACGATGAATGCTCAGCAAGTCCAAGCGTTGATAGCCGACATGATGCGTTCTCACGGCAGTGGCCTTCCTCCGATCACGGCGGCATACTCGAAGCCCTACACTACGAGGATCCAGCAGCTACGCTTCCCAGTCGGATTCCAGCCGCCAAAGTTTCAGCACTTCGACGGAAAGGGAAATCCGAGACAGCACGTTGCCCACTTCATCGAGACCTGCAATAATGCCGGCACATATGGCGACGAGATGGTGAAGCAATTCGTCCGCACCCTCAAAGGCAACGCGTTCGACTGGTACGTTGATCTTCCTGCAGGAACCATTGACAGCTGGGATCAGATGGAGAGGGAGTTCCTCAATCGCTTCTACAGCACCAGACGAACCGTCAGCATGATCGAGCTCACCGCCGTCAAGCAAAGGAAAGACGAGCCAGTGATCGACTACATCGACAGGTGGAGGAATCTCGCGCTGAATTCACGAGACCGCTTGTCTGAAGACTCGGCCATCGAGATGTGCACCCAAGGCATGCACTGGGGTCTGCTCTACATCCTCAAAGGTATCAAGCCTCGGTCTTTCGAAGAACTCGCAACTCGGGCTCATGACATGGAACTCAGCCTAGCAAACCGCGGGGACTCGAAGAACAAGGACTTCTTGAAGATAGAGAAGAAGGACAAGCCACCGGCAACGAAACCGAAACAAGTCAATGTTGCCGACGTCGCTTCGACCTCCAAACCGCTCAAGATCGTTGGCAAGCTGGATCAGAAGAAGGGAGTCGCCATACCACCGCCTCCGCCGCCAAGACAAAGGATGACTCTCGAGGAGCTCGAAGCAAAGGAGTACCCCTTCCCAGACTCGGAAGTCTCCTCCATGTTCGACCAACTGCTGCAAGAGAAGATGATAGAGCTACCTCCTTCGAAGAGGCCCGAGCAGATGCATCGTGTCGACGACCCTCTCTTCTGCAAATACCACCGGGTGGTGAGTCATCCCATCGAAAGATGCTTCGTCTTCAAGGAAAGAATCATGGCGCTCGCTAAGCAAGGGAAGATAGAGATCGACTCCGGGGAGGTTGCTACGGCCAACATGACGTCCATCACCTTCGGCTCCTTCTCGCCAGTACTCGTCGCTGCCCGACGAAGCATGCCCAAATTGCGCCTCAATCGTCAAGCGTCAATCGCTAAGTCGACTTCCCAGCCGAAAATCTCGAAGCGACGTCAACGTACTCCTGCGTTCTCCGAGGAGGAAACACCGCTGCCCTGGGGGCAATCATCGCTCACGCCAGCACCTCTTCCAGGCAATACTGCATCCCAACGAGCGCTCCAAAGGAGATACGAGCAAGGAGACCCAGAAGTCAGTCTGCTGGGCCAGCCGTCGGGGAAGTTTGACTATTACGTCCTCTACTCAAGGCCTCCGTCCGTTCCAATTGACGAAATCAAGCCCACCGGCTGGGGATCGGGAGACGAGCCAGTGGAACCTCGAGAAGAGCAAGTCCCTTCCAGTCAAGCTATGTCCCAACGCGCTCTTCGAGAAAGATACGAGCAGGGAGATCCGGAAGTCGGTCTGCTGGGCCAGCCGTCGGGGAAGTTTGACTATTACGTCCTCTACTCAAGGCCTCCATCCGTTCCAATCGACGAAATCAAGCCCACCGGCTGGGGATCGGAAGACGAGCCAGTAGAGCCTCCGGAAGAACAAGTGTCATCAAAGAAACCAGTTGCTGCTGTCGACCATCATCCTAGCGAAGGGGAATCCACCGACGAAGAAGCATGGGTCATGCTACCGCGACGGCGAAAGCCATGGCAAGAAAAGAAGCTCAAACAAGACCGTATGATGAGGGGATTCACCAAGCGGAAGACCTACAAGAAGAAAAGCAAGGCTCCGAGGAGGAAGACGTTCAAAGTGCCGCCAGCAAGCCGAGACGATATCCTTCAGCAGAGTCTTCCAGAGCCGACAACTTTGCAAGAGTTCTTCCCGGATCACTTCCTCCCAGCAGACCAACACATCAAGGTATCTTGTTGCATGGTCGAAGTCCATGAGGCGTCGGAAGGAAATAATGAAAGCGAAACTTCTGAAGAAGGCGACTCCGCCGATGAGGGAGACGATTCCGACAAAGGGGGCACAGCTTCTCACGACGAAGCAATACTGCACATGCCGCTCGTAGAAGCTTTGCACCTCCCGAAGAAGGCTCGCCTGGCAATGGCTGCGGCCTTGGCCGATCCGGATAGCTACAGCAGGAAGAGGAAGGACGACCAGAAGCGCAAGGCTGTAGCCTCGTGTGATGCAACGATAACCTTTTCAGACGAGGACCTGCAACTCGGGACGCGATTGCACAACCGGCCTCTCTACGTTTTGGGATACATCAAGGAGAAGCCAGTGAACCGAATCCTGTTGGACTGCGGCTCCGCCGTCAACATCATGCCCATCCAGACGATGCGTCAACTCGGCATCACCAACGACCAGCTCTCGCCGAGTCAGTTGGTCATTCAAGGCTTCAACCAGGGCGGACAGTCCACCGTTGGAATCATTCGTCTGAAGCTTTCCATCGGCCCGCTAGATACGACGGTCCTCTTCCACATCATCGACTGCCAGACATCATATCGTCTCCTGCTAGGAAGACCATGGCTGCACGAGAACGGCATCATAGTATCCACCTGGCATCAATGCCTCAAGTACTACGAAGAAGGCGTGGAGAGGTGCATAGTTGCGGACGACAAGCCATTCAACGAGGCCGAGGCACACCTGGCCGACGCTAAATTCTACCAAGCAAAGGGCCTGGTCGCGGAAGTTCTGCCGGCTAAAACCCCTCGAGCTCAAAAGATTGAAGAAGTAAATAAGGAAAAGACTCCTCTTCCCGGGAATCCAGTGCCACCTTCTGACGAGGCGAGACCCAAGGTCCAAGGAACGATGAAACCTGGGCAAAGGATGCGCATCAGCTTCGAGCCAAGAGCAATGCAACATACCCCGTTGCCAATCCAAACGGCGCCTGTATTGCGTCTCGCGCCTCAGTGGCTCCGCAAACCCGAGCGATCGCCTTCTACTCCGACAAGGAAGCTGGCCCCGATGTTATCTCAGGCCAATGTCATCACTCTCCAAGAAATGACGGTGCCACTACCTAGTCTGACGCAAGCTCCGAACCCGAGCGGACCTGTCAAATCAGCAGACCTCGAGCAACTCGGATTCAAACCAGAAGGGAGTTGGGGGCAAAATGCTGCCAAGTTACTGTTTAGAGCTGGCTACAACGAAGAAAGCGCCATGGGCACACTCCCACCAGCAGCAACTCCGCATGGGATGACAAGGACTCAAGCTCGGCTGTTTCAAAACGGAGAGCAAATTCCCCCGAATCGCCGAGGCATCGGCTCCAGTCAAGCTCCGCTAGTCATCAGAACAGCAGCGAAGAAGACCTTCACCTCGAACTACATCGAGGCGAGGATGGTAGATGAAGCAGCTGAAGGATCGACAATCTCCGATGCACTCTCCACCTACCTCAGCCATCCAGACAGCAGGAGAAGACGACGACGGGCTCGATGCCAAGCCTTGTTCCGAAAGCCAACCAGGGGTGGTAAAGACTGGTCGAATCAAAAACGCACATCCGTGTTCGAGAGGCTTGGGCCAGTCAAACAATCAAAGAAGAAGTCAGTGTTCGATCGCCTGGAAATGCCTATCGAGGACTTCGTCTCAACACCCACCCACCCACCCATGGCTGCCGTCAATCATATCTCTATTACGGATCCCGACAACGGTGACACTTCTACTTCGGACGACGAATTGCAAGATGCCCCGTCGGTCCTCGCAGAAGGGGGGCAGTCCACCGTTGATGACTCAAAGAAAGGGGGCAGTCCAAGAAGACGACGACGACATACTTCTTCAGTGCCTAGGGCCAAATCCTTACTGTCTTGGGGGCAACCGTCTCTCATGCAAGCACTCCATCTTCCAAACGAAGCTACGTCCTGGCACATGCTCAAAGCGAGAGACGAACAAAGAAGCCCCGAAGTCAACCTGCTAGGCCAACCATCAGGTAAGCTCGACTTCTATGTCCTCTACTCCATGCCTCCTTTGATTCCAAACAAAGAAATCAAGCCAACCGGTTGGAGATCGGAAGATGAATCGGTACAGTCTCTAGAAGAGCAAGTCCTTCCGATCAAAGAAGAGCCTTCTGTCGCAGCACCAGTTCTTCATCTTGGCAAAGAAGATCTTACACGGGCTATGGCGCCTCGAAGGAGAAGGTCACGACGATCAAGCTACAGGATAGCACGTCTGGCTAAAGACCGGGCAAGAAGAAAATTCCCCAGAAGAAAGTCCTTCAAGGAAAAGAATGATGCTCCAGGAAAAAAGACGTCCAAAGTACCACCAGCAAATCTGAAAAATTTCCTCCAGCAAAGCTTCCTAGAGCCGGCAACACTCCAGGAGTTCTTTCCAAATCGCTTCCTTGAAGCTGATCAAGACTTCAAGGTCTGCTGCTACGTGATGGAAGTCCACCAAGTGCTCCGGAAAGACGATGAAGAAAGCATCATTAACATCGAAAGCATGGGGAGAAGCATCACCGCCAACGGCAAGCTGTTCAACAAGGCCAAAGCACACCTTGCTGATGCCAAGTTTTACGAGGCCAAAGACTTCGTTGCAAAAGCTCCTCCAGCAAAAGCTCCACAAGTCCAGGAAGTCAAAACAGCTGCGATGGACAAAAGCTCTCCACTTGCAAAACTAGTGACATCCTCCATCCAGACAGCGCACAAAGACAAAGAAGCGCCAGCACCAAGACGGAAAATTCACATCAACTTCAAATCAAGCTCGATGCGATGCATTCCGTTGCCTGCTCAAGTTGCTTCAGTCTTGCGGCTCGTACCTCAATGGCTTCGCAAACCAGGACGATCGCCTTCCCCTCCAGCAAAGGAACCAGCGTTATCATTCTTCGGGGCCAACTTCAGCACGTTGCAAGAGATGACACTACCGTTACGTGGTCTGTTGCACATCTCGAGCTCAACCGAGTCTTCCGAGCGCACCAGCTCTGAGCAACTTGCAATCAAGTCAGAAAACACTCGGGGGCAAAACTCCACCGAGTCAATGTTCAAATCCAGCCGCAGCAAAGAAAGCATGGCACACATGGGATCACTACCCTCAGCTGCAATACCACATCGCCTGACAAAGACTCAAGATCGTCTCTGCAAAAGCGGCGAACAAATCCTTCCAAATTGCCGGGGCATCGACTCCAGTCAAACTCCAGCAATCGTCAAAACTCCAGTCAAGAAGATCTTCACTTCCAACTATATTGAAGCGAAGAAGGCGGGCGATAGCTGCGAACCAGTGGCGACTTTGCCTACCAGTGGCAAGTCCCTCAAAAGGTACTTTGCCTAGCGCAAGGTTACCCCCCTTGCCCAAAACAAAAAAAAAAAAAAAAACAAAAAAAAACAAAAAACAAAAAAAACAAAAAAAAACAAAAAAAAAAAAAACAAAAAAAAAAAAAAAACGAACTACGTGCGACTTGATCCCTCTCAGTAGGGTACGTAGGCAACCTACAAAGGTTCAGTCCATACAAAAGAAACATCCCAACGTCGTCCCAGAAGGCCAGTCCAGAGGCAAGTAAGTGCATAACCACAAGTCCAGTCAGCAAACCAAAGGATGACAGGAAAGTCAAAGTTCTTGAGGCATTGAAGCAGCTCGCCTCCCGCGGCCTACACACGCTGCAACTCTAGGGGTAAAGAAGCCGTCAACTTCCGACGCGTCGCCAGCTATGCATGCTGCTTCGCAAGGATCGCTCCGGCAGCCTTCTCGATCACTCCACCCGCTCCCGGCAATTCGTCAGCTCTTCACGCTGCTTCGCAAGCTCTACTCCAAACGTCTTCTCGGTTGCTCGAGCTTTCCCCAAATGGAACTCCAGCTTCTAAATCGACGCACGAGTAGCAAGTCGAAGTCCTTAAGGCGCTGAAGTGGCTCGCCCTCCGCAGCTTACACGCGCTGCAACTCCAGAGGTAGAAAAACCGTCAGCTTTCGACGCGTCGCCAGCTATGCACGCTGCTTCACAAGCTCTGCTCCAGACATCTTCTCGGTCGCTCGAGCTTTCCCCAAATGAAACTCCAGCTTCTAAAGCGACGCACGAGTATGGCAAGTCGAAGTCCCTAAGGCGCCAAAGTGGCTCGCTCCCAACAGCTTACACGCGCTGCAATTCTAGGAGTAGGGAAGCAGTCAACTCTCGACGCATCGCCAGCTTTCCGCTGCTTCACAAACTCTGCTCCAGAAGTCTTCTCGGTCGCTCGGGCATTCTCCAGCTTCTGAAGCGATGATTGACGTCTCTCCCCCTCAGTCGCAGCTAAGCCCAAGGAAGCGTCTTCCAGCGAAGACCGTCGTAAGCAATGAAACTCGCCACCCTCCAAAGAAGGTGCGCATCTGCTCCGCAGAAAAAGAGTCGTTGCCTTGAAATCCACCTGGCTCATGCAAAGACTCAGGCCAACCTGAAGGATGGAAACTGCCACTGAAGTCAAAAGCAGCAACCCGAAGAATGGCGGACGCATAAACAACAACCGCAGCCTTCGTGACCTCCACAAAGCCAAAAGAACCACTGGAGCTGTCATCAAGGTCAAGATCGACAAGCAAAAGACAACCAAAGCAGTCTACTCCTTGATTGATGCTCGTGGCCTCGACATCCTCTTCAGAACGCCCATCTCGGTGTCCTTCAAGCTGACATTGCTACCAGAAAGGTGCAACCTCGCTAGTAACTCTAAACCCGCGGTTGACCTCATTAATAATCTAGCCAGCCTTCGGAAGGTACTCAGGGGGACGAATCTTGCAAGGATATGAAAAGTGCAAGACCGATCGAGAGGTAAAGTCAATTCCGAAAAAAAAAAAAAAAAAAAAAAAAAAAAAAAAAAAAAAGGAGGGAGCCACCTTCCCTGGCCTTCAACGCCTCCGACTCATCCTCGCGCCAGGCGATTGCCACCACACTCGGCTTCGTCTTTTTGCCGTGCCGTTGTCATTATGCTCCCGCACCAAGAAGACGATAACACTCCGCTGAAGAATCTTTCGGCTCCAAGCCGCCGAAGAATGCTTCGCCGCCAAGACTGAAGCTTTCGTCTTCACGAGCCGTCGAAGAATCCTTCGTCTTCAAGCCGCCAGGAGGGCCTTCGTCTCCAAGCCATCGAAGAAGCCTTCGTCTCCAAGCCGACGGAAGCCTTCGTCTTCAAACGCCGCGCACCATCGCTGCCGCCGTCGACGAAAGAGGCGACACCGGGAAGACGGAGCAAGTCTCGTGCAACCCCAGGCAGCACTCTTCCGCCGACGGTCTCCAAGCATCGAAGAAGCCTTCGTCTCCAAGACCGACGGAAGCCTTCGTCTTCAAGCGACGCGCACCATCGCCGCTGCCGTCGACGAAAGAGGCGACACCGGGAAGACGGAGCAAGTCTCGTGCAACCCCAGGCAGCACTCTTCCGTCGACGGTCTCCAAGCATTGAAGAAGCCTTCGTCTCCAAGACCGACGGAAGCCTTCGTCTTCAAGCGACGCGCACCATCGCCACCGCCGTCGACGAAAGAGGCGACACCGGGAAGACGGAGCAAGTCTCGTGCAACCCCAGGCAGCACTCTTCCGTCGACGGTTTCCAAGCATCGAAGAAGCCTTCGTCTCCAAGCCGACGGAAGCCTTCGTCTTCAAGCAACGCGCACCATCGCCACCGCCGTCGACAAAAGAGGCGACACCGGGAAGACGGAGCAAGTCTCGTGCAACCCCGGGCAGCACTCTTCCGCCGACGGTCTCCAAGCATCGAAGAAGCCTTCGTCTCCAAGCCGACGGAAGCCTTCGTCTTCAAGCGCCGCACACCACTCGCGCAGCTTGAAGCCTGGCCACCGCCCGCCTATGCCGCGCCGGCGCCGCTCCACACGCCCGTCGTCTGTGCCACGTACCCATGCCGCCTACACTCAACCCCGCGCGCCGAGCCGCAGCTGCGCCCCATGCCCGGCCGACTCGGAATCGCACCGCCATGGCCACTGCGTTCCACCTCCAACCCAATCGGGGCCCGCCCGACTCAGAGTCGCATCGGCGGCCGCCTTCGTTGCTTCTGCGACCGCGCCGGGCCTCCGCGCCACTCGCTCCCGGCTCCCGCACCGCGCATACTGCAGCCAGCGCTGTGGGCCGTCGCCGCCGCCGCCTGCTCCGACAGCCGCGCCGCCTGCCGCCTTCGCGGACCAGAAGAAGGAAAGAAAAAGAAAGAAAAGGAAAAAAAAAAGAAAAATAAAAAGAAAAAAAAGAAAAGGGGGGGGGGGGGGGCAGCAGCAGCCTGCACCGCGCCCCCCTCCCCAATCAGCACCCGACACCAAAGGAAAAAAAAAAAAAAAAAAAAAAGGAGGGAAAGAAAGAAAAAGGGGGGGCCTGCAGCCCCCCTCCTTCGCCGCTCGACTCGGGGACGCCGGCCCGACTCCACCCGCGCGCCACCTCCGTTGGCCGTCGCGCCCGACCAAGCCGTCGCCGCCCCGGCCTCTGGCCTCGCACCACCCGCGCCCGGGCCCGCCACCGCGACGCCCCAGCCGCCCCGCGCCAGAGCCCCTCCGCGCATGCCGCAGCCACCGTCGCTCGCCCACGCGCCGCCCGCTCGCGCCCCGCGCCAGGGCCCCTCCGCGTGTGCCGCAGCCCGTGCCGCGACCTCCGACCTGCGCCCGGGCCGCCGCCGCCACCGCAGCACCGAGCCGCTGCTGCCGTTGCGCCCGCCTGCCACCTGCGCCCGTGCGCCGCCCCCGCGCCTGGCCACCCAGCCCCGGCCACCGCGCGCCCGTCGCCGCCCGTGCCGCCGCTGCCTGCTCCGCCTACCGCGCTGCAGCCTCCGCGAACCAGAAGAACCAGAGAAAGAGGAAGAGAAAAGAAAGAAAAGAAAAGGAAAGAAAGAAAAAGAAAAGGAAAGAAAAAAAAAAAAAAGAAAAGAAAAGAAAAGAAAAGAAAAGGAAAGAAAAAAGAAAGAAAAAGAAGGAAAAGGTAGGAAAGGAAAAGAAGGCTCCGCGAGCCACTGGCACCCGCACCGCAGCCCGCGCGCCGCTCGGCCATCGCCTGCCGCTGCTGCCTCCGCGAGCCACCACCGCCGCGGCACCCCGGCCTTCGCGCGCGCCGTAGCTAGCCACCGTCGCTACTGCTGTACTCCGCGCACACAAAAAAAAAAAAAAAAAAAAAAAAAAAAAAAAAAGGGAAAGGGGAGCTTCGCCTCGCTTGCAATGGCTCCACCTCCTCCTCATCGCGCCGAGGTGCGTCACCATCGCCAACACTCCGCCGGGGTGCATCGCCTTCATCTTCGCGCCTTCGTCACCCGCGCGCCACCATGGGACTACGTCGAGACATGTTGCCTTCGTCTTCACGCTCCTGTCTCTCCTAAGTCGCCTTCGGACATCGTGCAACGGTCGCCGTCGACAATCGGCCTCGTCATTGCGCTCCCACACCGAGGGAGGGGCGACAGTCCTCCGCCGAGATGCACCGTCGCCGTCATCGCACTCCAGTCGCCCTCGCGCCAGTCTCGAACGCCGTGCAACGGCCACCTTTGACGTCCGTGCAAACTTTGGAGCAAAAGAGGTCCGCAACGAAGAAGATGATCGAAACCATAGCGAAGGTCTTCTCTACAAGCAAGAGCCACAGCCAACTGCTCGCATCGGCACTCAGCTCTGCGCGCCGCACGCCGCTGGCCTCGTGCCCAGCCGCCGCAGCCCTGGCGGACCCTGCCACTGCCGCTGCAGCTCCAGTGGTCCAAAAAAAAAAAAAAAAAGGGGAAGAAGAAGAAAGAGGAAGAGAGAGGCGGCAAAGGCAACTCGCACCTCAGCCGCGCTCCCCCAAGCCTGCCCACAAAAGGAATCAAGGACAAGCGCTCTACGATTCTTACGCGTCCAGACCCTACACGCTCTCACCGACGCACTCGTCCTTGAGGGGGCATTTGTAGACACACGAATTTCGTCGGACCCGAACCCGACTCACGTGTGCCAACGCGGATGCAAACCCGACACACGGACCCAACTCGCGCGCACCGACATGGATTCAAACCCGACTCGCGCGCGCCGATGCGGACCCGGACCCCATGCGCCAAGGGGGGCCGACCCCTACTAGGGTCCGAACCCCATGGGGGCCGGTCCCTACTAGGACCCGAGCCACATGGGGCCGGCCCTAGTAGGACCCGAACCCCATGGGGGGCCGGCCGGCCCTGCAAGGAAAGGGGAGAAAAAGAAAGAAAAGAAAAAGGAAAGAAAAGAAAGGAAAGAAAAGAAAAAGGAAAGAAAAGAAAGGAAAGAAAAGAAAAAGGAAAGAGAAGAAAAGGAAAGAAAAGAAAGAAAAGGAAAAAATACCGCCATGCGCGGGGGGAGGTAGCGTATGACGTCTGCACACACGCGGATCTGCGCCGATCCCTCGATCCGACGCACAAGACGAAGCGCCCGATCGCCATCGATTTCGTGCGCAAAGTCCAGCCATAATTGCACCCGCCAGAAAAGGAAAACAACTAAATGTTATTCCCTTCATCAATGGATGAATAAAATCCGGGTAATTATGAGAGAGATACAAAAGGGATTTAAAATTAAAAAGTTCCCATATCTCTCTCCCCACCTCTTTGCCTATAAATAGAGGGGGTGGGGGAAGGAAAAAATGGTCGAAGATTGAAGACAAAGCGCGGGAGCTCTGCAAACGAGGAGACGCTTCTTCACCGACCCAAGGCTTCACGAGGCACAGTCAAGCCTGTCCCGAGGGATCGGCTTACTGAAAGTCCTCATCAATGTGAAGGCCCTTGCACACGAAGATCATCCCTTCGACTCCGTGCACGAAGAAGAAAGCTCGGAGAAGAAGAACCCTTCGACTCCGAAGACGCCAGAAGCAAAGGCCGGAGAAGAAGAGGAGCGGCACTACCCCGTCGTCTCCAACAAGCTTCAACTCCGATCAAGCCCAAAAGCCCGGAGAAGGAGAGGAGCGGCACTACCCCGTCGTCTCCAACAAGCTTCAACTCCGATCAAGCCCAAAAGCCCGGAGAAGGAGAGGAGCGGCACTACCCCGTCGTCTCCAACAAGCTTCGACTCCGATCAAGCCCAAAAGCCCGGAGAAGAAGAGGAGCGGCACTACCCCGTCGTCTCCAACAAGCTTCGACTCCGATCAAGCCCAAAAGCCCGGAGAAGAAGAGGAGCGGCACTACCCCGTCGTCTCCAACAAGCTTCGACTCCGATCAAGCCCAAAAGCCCGGAGAAGAAGAGGAGCGGCACTACCCCGTCGTCTCCAACAAGCTTCGACTCCGATCAAGCCCAAAAGCCCGGAGAAGAAGAGGAGCGGCACTACCCCGTCGTCTCCAACAAGCTTCGACTCCGATCAAGCCCAAAAGCCCGGAGAAGATGCCGACACCATAACCGTCACCAAGGTCGATAGGTCGAAGATTGAAGACAAAGCGCGGGAGCTCTGCAAACGAGGAGACGCTTCTTCACCGACCCAAGGCTTCACGAGGCACAGTCAAGCCTGTCCCGAGGGATCGGCTTACTGAAAGTCCTCATCAATGTGAAGGCCCTTGCACACGAAGATCATCCCTTCGACTCCGTGCACGAAGAAGAAAGCTCGGAGAAGAAGAACCCTTCGACTCCGAAGACGCCAGAAGCAAAGGCCGGAGAAGAAGAGGAGCGGCACTACCCCGTCGTCTCCAACAAGCTTCAACTCCGATCAAGCCCAAAAGCCCGGAGAAGGAGAGGAGCGGCACTACCCCGTCGTCTCCAACAAGCTTCAACTCCGATCAAGCCCAAAAGCCCGGAGAAGGAGAGGAGCGGCACTACCCCGTCGTCTCCAACAAGCTTCGACTCCGATCAAGCCCAAAAGCCCGGAGAAGAAGAGGAGCGGCACTACCCCGTCGTCTCCAACAAGCTTCGACTCCGATCAAGCCCAAAAGCCCGGAGAAGAAGAGGAGCGGCACTACCCCGTCGTCTCCAACAAGCTTCGACTCCGATCAAGCCCAAAAGCCCGGAGAAGAAGAGGAGCGGCACTACCCCGTCGTCTCCAACAAGCTTCGACTCCGATCAAGCCCAAAAGCCCGGAGAAGAAGAGGAGCGGCACTACCCCGTCGTCTCCAACAAGCTTCGACTCCGATCAAGCCCAAAAGCCCGGAGAAGATGCCGACACCATAACCGTCACCAAGGTCGATAGGTCGGGAAATTGAAGACAAAACGCCAGAGCTCTGCAGAAGAGGAGACGCTTCTTCATCGACCCAAGGCTTCACGAGGCACAGTCAAGCCTGTCCCGAGGGATCGGCTTACTGAAAGTCCTCATCAATGTGAAGGCCCTTGCACACGAAGATCATCCCTTCGACTCCGTGCACGAAGAAGAAAGCTCGGAGAAGAAGAACCCTTCGACTCCGAAGACGCCAGAAGCAAAGGCCGGAGAAGAAGAGGAGCGGCACTACCCCGTCGTCTCCAACAAGCTTCGACTCCGATCAAGCCCAAAAGCCCGGAGAAGAAGAGGAGCGGCACTACCCCGTCGTCTCCAACAAGCTTCGACTCCGATCAAGCCCAAAAGCCCGGAGAAGAAGAGGAGCGGCACTACCCCGTCGTCTCCAACAAGCTTCGACTCCGATCAAGCCCAAAAGCCCGGAGAAGAAGAGGAGCGGCACTACCCCGTCGTCTCCAACAAGCTTCGACTCCGATCAAGCCCAAAAGGCCGGAGAAGAAGAGGAGCGGCACTACCCCGTCGTCTCCAACAAGCTTCAACTCCGATCAAGCCCAAAAGCCCGGAGAAGAAGAGGAGCGGCACTACCCCGTCGTCTCCAACAAGCCTTCGACTCCGATCAAGCCCAAAAGCCCGGAGAAGAAGAGAAGCGGCGCTACACCCGTCGTCGTCAACAAGGCCTTTGACTCCGATCAAGCCTAAAAGCCCGGAGAAGATGCCGACACCATAACCGTCACCAAGGTCGAAGATTGAAGACAAAGCGCGGGAGCTCTGCAAACGAGGAGACGCTTCTTCACCGACCCAAGGCTTCACGAGGCACAGTCAAGCCTGTCCCGAGGGATCGGCTTACTGAAAGTCCTCATCAATGTGAAGACCCTTGCACACGAAGATCATCCCTTCGACTCCGTGCACGAAGAAGAAAGCTCGGAGAAGAAGAACCCTTCGACTCCGAAGACGCCAGAAGCAAAGGCCGGAGAAGAAGAGGAGCGGCACTACCCCGTCGTCTCCAACAAGCTTCGACTCCGATCAAGCCCAAAAGCCCGGAGAAGAAGAGGAGCGGCACTACCCCGTCGTCTCCAACAAGCTTCGACTCCGATCAAGCCCAAAAGCCCGGAGAAGAAGAGGAGCGGCACTACCCCGTCGTCTCCAACAAGCTTCGACTCCGATCAAGCCCAAAAGCCCGGAGAAGAAGAGGAGCGGCACTACCCCGTCGGCTCCAACAAATCCTCGATCCCGATCAAGCCCCAAAGCCCGGAGGAGAGAAGCGAAGCGTCATCACCCCGTCGTCTTCGACTAACGCCTGCCCCATCCACGAAGAAGAAAGCCTGGAGCAGATCGTCTGAAGCGTCGCTACCCTGTCGTCTTCATTAACAAAAGTCGACGCTACAACCGTCGCACGGAGACCGTCGCTACCCTCGTCGTCTTCATCAACAAAAGCCGACGCTACAACCGTCGCACGGAGACCGTCGCTACCCTCGTCGTCTTCATCAATAAAAGCCGACGCCACAACCGTCGCACGGAGATCGGTGCTACCCCCACCATCTTCGAAAGCATTCTTTGACTCCGATCACGCCAAAGAAGCCCGGAGAAGAAGAGAAGTCCAGTCGATACGTAAACCGTCGAAGCACCGGAGAAGTAGCCCACGTCGTTCGAAGAAGAAGATCGAGTTGACGCCAAAGCTAAAGCCAACGCAAGAAGCCAAAGCAAAGCCCCAGTAAAGCCCGCGCCAAAGCAACGCAAGTGCCAAAGCCAAGCGACTACGCCGGCCACGAGCAAAAGCACCGCACGTTCTAGCCGATACGACGCGAAGTCCGGAAGAACGAAAGCATCGCAAGTCTCTCCCAGCTACGTCCAAGTGCAAGCGCCGAAGCAAAGCAAAAGCCAGAGCCACGCCGGAGCAAAGCCAAAGCCAAAAAGTCAAAGCCAAAGCCAACGCCAAAAGCTAGATCGACGCCGCGAACCGACGATCAAGGACGCCGAGGTCAAGCAAGGAACGAGGAAGACACGAAGACCGAGGAACAAAGCCGAAAACCCCCTAGCCGAGAAAGCGCGAAGCACGGAAGGGACAAAGCAACGGTGGACATTCCTTAGCCTCTCCAAAACCCTCTCCCTGTAAAACCCCTGTCCTGGGCAGCCCCTTCAGCGCTCTCGCACGAACACCACGTGGAGACGCGGATCAAAGGGATCCCCCAGAAGATCTTTCCCACAATCCCCTGATCAAAACTCGCCGCAACCCGGACTCGCTACACCCGAGCCACCCGGGTCCCGGCCACAATTGTAATCTCGTTTTGTGCAATAAAGCCGACCCGTACCTTTTTTGCGCATACAGTCATCAAGAAACCTACATAGAGATTTTAGAATTCATTAATTTTTGTGAGGATGTTTAACTTACAATAGATGACATATCCATAAAAAATTAACTGATTCTGGAAACTCTAGGAGTGTCAAATGCGTTTTTTAAATCAACAGTTAAAACAGACGGTCGATAAACCTCAGCACATTTAACACAACTAAAGGTTTCAGAATCAAGTACTCATGGCCTCTTACTCATATAGTTACCTATGATACAGGCCGTCCATTAGATCCTGACATACGGTTCAGATTAATTAGATGGGGAGTTAAAGCAATGGTGTCCGCATTAAATGCCCATATTAAAATCCTACATTTAATGCGGACACCATTGCTTTAACTCCCCATCTAATCGGAACCGTATATCGGGATCTAATGGACAGCTCGGATCATAGGAAACTATATGAGTAAGAGGATATATATATATATATATATATATATATATATATATATATATATATATATATATAGAGAGAGAGAGAGAGAGAGAGAGAGAGAGAGAGGCATGCTATAATGCGGCATGTGGCACTTGCGGCATCGCACCGCAGCCCTCTGATGCATGCGCTGCGTGCATGCGATGCACGCAACGGTGCATCAGACGGCTGAGGTGTGGTGTCGCACTTACCGCATGCCGCATTACAGCATCTCTCTCTCTTTATATATATATATATATATATATATATATATATATATATATATATATATATATATATATATATATATATATATATATATATATATATATATATATATAAGGGTTGGGTTCCTATGACATGTCATAGGAGTACCCTATTACATATGGTGAATTAGTAATGCTAGAATGTTTAGAATGTGCTGAATTTTTTTGAGGGTGTTCACCTTATCTTAGATAGAATGTCCACAAAAAATCAAAACATTCTAAAACTTGTTGGGGCATCAAATGCTAGAAGTTTTATCGGCCATCCATTTTAACCGTTAAATTGAAAATCATATTTGATGCCTCTAGAAGTTTTAGAATGAGCCGATTTTTTGCGGGGGTCCTATCTAAGATAGAGTGATCATCCTCATAAAAATTCAGAACATTCTAAATATTCTAGGGTTACTAACTCGCCATATGTCATAGGGTATTCCCTATGACATGTCATAGGAACTCATTTCCCTATATATATATATATATATATATATATATATATATATATATATATATATATATATATATATATATATATATATATATAGGGGGCGGGGATGCTGGACCTGAGGTGCAGCAAGAACGCTGCACCTCAGGCATTGTTTTACCTACCTAGAAGTTTTGGAATTTGATAAAATTTGGTGAGGTTGTTGTCTAGGGTAAGGTGATCATCCTCACCAATTTTCATCAAATTCCAAAACTTCTAGGGGGGTCAAATGGTCGAAGCAAAATCAGTCGTCCGCAGTCACCGTTAAAATCTGCAGATTTTGCTTCGATCATTTGACCCCCCTAGAAGTTTTGGAATTTGATGAAAATTTGTGAGGATGATCATCTTGCCCTAGACAACACCCTCACCAAATTTTATCAAAATCCAAAACTTCTAGGTAGGTAAACAAGCAAGAGGTGCAGCGTTCTTGCTGCACCTCGGGTGCAGGTCCCCCATATATATATATATATATATATATATATATATATATATATATATATATATATATATATATATATATATATATATATATATATATATATATATATATATATATATATATATATATAGAGAGAGAGAGAGAGAGAGAGAGAGAGTAGTGATACATATATATATATATATATATATATATATATATATATATATATATATATATATATATATATATATATATATATATATATATATATAGAGAAATGCTAGAATGCGGTAAACGGTAAATGCGGCAGCTTACCGCAGCCGTCTGATGCACAGCGCGCGTGCACTGCGTGCATGCGATGCACGCAGCGCGTGCATCAGACGGCTGCGGTATGCTGCCGCATTTACCGTTTACCGCATTCTAGCATACCCCTATATATATATATATATATATATATATATATATATATATATATATATATATATATATATATATATATATATATATATATATATATATATATATATATATATATATATATATATATATATATATAGAGAGAGAGAGAGAGAGAGAGAGTAGTGATACATTGTGGCCGGGTAACGTGCGACCACCCCCTTCAGGGTATTTTCGGAATTTTTTTTTTTGGGGATTGATCACCCACCCTTGGATTGGACACACACATAATTTCAGCCAGATCCAAGACTTGTAGGCCGTCCAAATGTGTTGATCTTTTATCGGTCGTTCATTTTTTTTGCCATTTTGATCAACACATTTGGACGACCTACAGGTCTTGGATCGGGTTGAAATTTTTTGTGTGTCCAATCCAAGGGTAGGTGATTAATCCCCAAAAAAATAATTCCAAAAATACCCCCAATGAAGGTGCCGCACGTTACCCGCCGCAATGTATCACTACAAGATCTCTCCCTCTCTCTCCGATTCTCTCTCTCTCTCCCTCTCCTTCTACAACCCTCGAACCCCTGCCCCTACCCCCTCCTGCAGGCCTGGGGATCCCTTGATGCCCTCATCGGTGGCCTCTGTGTCGCTTGCAGGCCCGATCTGACCGAATCTCCCAGATCTGGTCCTCGCCGGAGGAGCTCTGGTAGTGTTTCCGCCGAAACTCGAGGTTGGGCCTGGTCGTGGTTGCCGGCGGAGCACGAGGTCAACAGGAGATCCTCTGATCTTGAAGAACAAGAGGGCTGTGCTCGCTGCCGAGCGCCAGGCCAAGATCATCTCGCGTCCGAACCCGCACGGCCCTCGAGGTCAAGCCTTCTGCTCTCCTGTCCACCGTCAGTCCGTCCATCGAAGCCGCTGCCCACCGTCCATCGAAGCCGCTGCTCACCGATCGTCCGTCGAAGCTGACTCGCACGCCCAGATCCGACCCAGGGCGAAGTGTTGCTGGTTTGGACCTGAGACAAACCGGCGAGAGAAGAAGCAGGAGGCCGCATGCCTGTCGCTCGTCGCCGGATTTCTGAGCCTTCAGAGGATCTGCACTGCTGGCGTTCACCCGCTGCACGGCTGTCGCTCGCCTCCCGTTCTCCAGCCATCGATCTCCTCGATGGGGGCGGAGCCACATCGGTACTCTCTCTCTCTCTCTCTCTCTCTCTCTCTCTCTCTCTCTCTCTCTCTCTCTCTCTCTCTCTCTCTCAATCCCTTTTGAGGATGACATCCATCAATGGTGGGGGATTTACAGGTGGTGGCTTCGAGACGACGTAATCGAGAGGAGTCCGGCACAAGCTATGCCCACCGACAGATATGGAATCTGTCCAGCAACTGCAATTACATGAGGAGGTTTCGATCACCTGATTTCATGGACGAATCTCTATAATCTTTCCTCCGTATTCTTTCTCAATAATCTTTCTCAATAATCTTTCTCAATAATCTTTCTCAAGAATCTGTCCAGCAACTGCAATTACATGAGGAGGCTTCGAGACGACGTATTCTTTCTCAATAATCTTTCCTCCGTATCACATGTCACATGCCACTTTCCTCCCTTTAAATAAAACATTTATTGAGAAAGAATCATTCACAGAGATCAAATGTGTTGAATTCTAGGGAGAAGTTAAGAGAGAAAATCAGAGGGCCATCAACGTCTCTTTCCTAAATCGGAGGGCAATGAAACAAATCAAAATTTAAAAGAGATGGAGATGGATCATATTGCGTGCCCCGTATTGCATGCCCCATCCTCGGTATAATGCTAGCCACCCTCTTCTCTTTGTACCTGCCTCCCTCGGTACACTGCGAGCCGCACGCCCATTCACGTCACGTGTAGCTAGAGACCCCTTTCTCTCACTCACTTCGTTAAAATTGCACCCCCTCTGTCCTCGACCTTTTGTTAGACAAATCAGCCCCGCACCAAACCTTCATATCTGAAGCAAGATTAGGAGTTTTAGATGTGATGATATCTTGTGAGCATAAGCACCTTATCTTGGATAGAATACCCACAAAAAATCAGCACATTCTAAAACTCCTAGGGGCATCAAATGTTAGAAGTTTTATCGAGCGTTCTTTGTCACCGTTAATCTGAAATATAACATTTGATGTCCCTAAAAGTTTTAGAATGGGCTGCTTTTTTCTGGATTTGCTATCTAAGGTAAGGTAAGGTAAGATTCCTGGGGGCATCAAATGGGCAACTGTCCATTTCGTCAAAATAGACCGCCAGCCTATACCCCGCATCCTCTCTCTCTCTCTCTCTCTCTCTCTCTCTCTCTCTCTCTCTCTATATATATATATATATATATATATATATATATATATATATATATATATATATATATATATATATATATATATATATATATATATATATATATATATATATATATATATATATATGTATATATATATATGGTCGAAATTCGTGGACGTATATTTTTGACATGTCGTTTTGACATGTTATCAAGAAACCTACATAGAGATTTTAGAATTCATTAATTTTTGTGAGGATGTTTAACTTACAATAGATGACATATCCATAAAAAATTAACTGATTCTGGAAACTCTAGGTGTGTCAAATGCGTTTTTTAAATCAACGGTTAAGACAAACGGTCGATAAACCTCAGCACATTTGACACAACTAAAGGTTTCAGAATCAAGTACTCATGGCCTCTTACTCATATAGTTTAACTACCTATGATACAGGCCGTCCATTAGATCCCGACATAAGGTTCAGATTAATTAGATGGGGAGTTAAAGCAATGGTGTCCGCATTAAATGCCCATATTAAAATCCTATATTTAATGCGGACACCATTGCTTTAACTCCCCATCTAATCGGAACCGTATATCGGGATCTAATGGACAGCTCGGATCATAGGAAACTATATGAGTAAGAGGTATATATATATATATATAATATATATATATATATATATATATATATATATATATATATATATATATATATATATATATATATATATATATATATATATATATATAGGGGCATGCTATAATGCGGCATGTGGCACTTGCGGCATCGCACCGCAGCCCTCTGATGCATGCGCTTTGTGCATGCGATGCACACAACGGTGCATCAGACGGCTGAGGTGTGGTGTCGCACTTACCGCATGCCGCATTATAGCATCTCTCTCTCTCTTTTTATATATATATATATATATATATATATATATATATATATATATATATATATATATATATATATATATATATATATATATATATATATATATATATATATATATATATATATATATAGGGGGCGGGGATGCTGGACCTGAGGTGCAACAAGAACGCTGCACCTCAGGCATTGTTTTACCTACCTAGAAGTTTTGGAATTTGATGAAATTTGGTGAGGGTGTTGTCTAGGCTAAGGTGATCATCCTCACCAATTTTCATCAAATTCCAAAACTTCTAGGGGGGTCAAATGGTCGAAGCAAAATCAGCCGTCCGCAGTCACCGTTAAAATCTGCAGATTTTGCTTCGACCATTTGACCCCCCTAGAAGTTTTGGAATTTGATGAAAATTTGTGAGGATGATCATCTTGCCCTAGACAACACCCTCACCAAATTTTATCAAATTCCAAACCTTCTAGGTAGGTAAACAAGCGAGAGGTGCAGCGTTCTTGCTGCACCTCGCGGCTCCCCCATATATATATATATATATATATATATATATATATATATATATATATATATATATATATATATATATATATATATATATATATATATATAGAGAGAGAGAGAGAGAGAGAGAGAGAGAGAGTAGTGATACATTGTGGCCGAGTAACGTGCGGCCACCCCCTTCAAGGTATTTTCGGATTTTTTTTTTGGGGATTGATCACCCACCCTTGGATTGGACACACACATAATTTCAGCCCGATCCAAGACTTGTAGGCCGCTCAAATGTGTTGATCTTTTATTGGTCGTTCATTTTTTCCACCATTTTGATCAACACATTTGGACGGCCTACAAGTCTTGGATCGGGTTGAAATTTTTTGTGTGTCCAATCCAATGGTAGGTTATTAATCCCCAAAAAAAAAATTTCAAAAATACCGCCGAAGGAGGTGCCGCACGTTACCCGCCGCAATGTATCACTACAAGATCTCTCTCTCTCTCTCTCTCTCTCTCTCTCTCTCCGATTCTCTCTCTCTCTCTCCCTCTCCTTCTACAACCCTCGAACCTTTGCTCCTACCCCCTCTTGCAGGCCTGGGGATCCCTTGGCGCCCTCATCAGTGGCCTCCGTGTCGCTTGCAGGCCCGATCTGACCGAATCTCCCAGATCTGGTCCTCGCCGGAGGAGCTCTGGTAGTGTTTTCGCCGAAATTCAAGGTTGGGCCTGGTCGTGGTTGCCGGCGGAGCACGAGGTCAACAGGAGATCCTCTGATCTTGAAGAATAAGAGGGATGTGCTCGCTGCCAAGCGCCAGGCCAAGATCATCTCGCGTCCGAACCCGCACGGCCCTCGAGGTCAAGCCTCCTGCTCTCCTGTCAACCTCGACCACCTCCGGGTTCCTCGAGGAGGAGCAAGAGGGCTGTCGCTCGCCTATCGGGTCGGGGCAAGGCGGATCGGGGATCGAAGCTACGGCAGACCGGGCGTCTGTCCGTCTGTCGAAACCGCTGTCCACCGTCAGTCCGTCCATCGAAGCCGCTGCCCACCGTCCATCGAAGCCGCTGCTCACCGATCGTCCGTCGAAGCTGACTCGCACGCCCAGATCCGACCCAGGGCGGAGTGCTGCTGGTTCGGACCTGAGACAAACCGGCGAGAGAAGAAGCAGGAGGCCGCATGGCTTTCGCTTGCCGCCGGATTTCTGAGCCTTCAGAGGATCTGGACTGCTGGCGTTCACCCGCTGCACGGCTGTCGCTCGCCTCCCGTTCTCCAGGCATCGATCTCCTCGATGGGGGCGGAGCCATACCGGTACTCTCTCTCTCTCTCTCTCTCTCTCTCTCTCTCTCTCTCTCTCTCACAATCCCTTTTGAGGATGACATCCATCAATGGTGGGGGATTTACAGGTGGTGGCTTCGAGACGACGTAATCGAGAGGAGTCCGGCACAAGCTATGCCCACCGACAAATATGGTATCTGTCCAGCAACTGCAATTACATGAGGAGGTTTCGATCACCTGATTTCATGGACGAATCTCTAGCGGTCGAAGCCAAAAAATTTAGGAAAAATTGGGGCTTCATCCCTAAACTAAAAAATTTCAGGTATGGAATCCGAAATCAAAATTTTCCATTGGAATCATAAATCGAGCCCTGACCACTGGTCTCATACCACTGTTGATGCCGGGTCTCAAATTTTTTTATGTTTCTGCATCAAAAATTTTATTGTAAAGCCATATTACTTTGGAGATGTTCTATGTTTTTTTTCCTTTCTTATTCATTGCTTCTTCTGTCTCACTCACATCTCTCTCTCTCTCTCTCTCTCTCTCTCTCTCTCTCTCTCTCTCTCTCTCTCTCTCTCTCTCTCTCTATCTCTCTCTCTCTCTCTCTCTCTCTCTCCCCCCCCCCCCCCTCCAGAAGCTTGCAAGGAGCATAATAAGTCCCAATCCTATGGACTTCCATGAAGATTTGTTTTGGTAAGATACTAGAATTTCATGATCCAGATGGAGTAATAATGGATGAAACAATGTGATTGATGAGGATTCAAATTCTTTCGTCTTTTCTTCAACATAATTCATTGATCATAAACTAAATGGTGATAGGTATATAATTGATGGGTGAAATATAATTAAGATTTGAATTTTTTGATTAATTATCAACAATTTTTTTGTTATAATTATTGGTCTTTAAGTTCTCTTAAATCATTCTAGCTTCTACACTCTCTCCCTCCCCTCTTTTAGAATCAAAGAAATATAATCAGGTTTTTAATCTACAAGTCGCACAGGTCGAGAGACACCCGGTCGAGTCACGCAGGTTTCCCCGGGTTGCTTGCGCTTCCGATCCAATTGACCAACCGGACCGGCCGAAGGTCTGGCTTACCGGTTCTCCAATCCGACCAGTAGGTTCGGTTCTGATAACACTGGCTTTTTCATTTTCTTTTTTTGTCCCTTTTGCTCTGTTTTTTCCTATCTTATATGGATCTACTGTTGTTCTAGATGATTTTTTCTTTTATTTTTCTTTATTTATATAAATTAGAAAATAAAAGATTAGAGTGATGATTCAGGTTTCTGATTTATATAAATAAAAAAAAATGAAAGAAAAAATCATATAGAACAACAGTAGATCCATATAAGATAGGATCAGCAACTCCTATTGCGTGAGGTTTAGTACTGTAAATATTTAGATCTTCTGAGTGTTATGATAAACAATGGTAGATGATAGTGTGGAACTGTGAAGATGACGATGCCTCGACGGTGTGGCGACGACTATGAAGGCCATAGCGGTGCATGACAATGGGATGACAAGTTTCATGCTGGAAGGGTGCATTCCGTTGTTATCCGACAATTGCGACAATGGTAGATATTTTTCTTTTCTCTTGCCTACAAAATTTCAACATGCATCGATGCAGTAGGGAAGGAATTGGAGCATGCCAGATGCAACCAAGGATTTCATGATCGAGATGGTTTATCATTGCTCCTTCAAATCCCTAAATTGAGGAGGTTTCTTCTTCTTTTTTTTATTTTTTAAGAGAGAGGAAATTCTTTCTTCTTGATTGTTATGGCAGTGAAACCCTTCGTCTAATCATGAAAGAGTTGATGAAGATGAATTGGGGAAGACGAATTGGAATTATGGGAGTAGGGCTCTGGAACTTTTGGAGCTGCAGGATGATCAGACAAGCCCGACATATGTTTTATTCTTCTTTTAACTCTTTGAAACAGGTTTAATAGTACGTGTTCGTTGAAATTGGGTTAGATTTAGTTTCTTCTTGGTTGCAGAAAATTGAGGGGACTACTTCTTTGCAACCCTATTGCACCTCAGGGGCAGAGCCCTGATTTGGTTTCAATTTGTTGATTCAAGAGGTATTGTGATGCATTGGTGTCATGTGCTAGAAGAGTGACAATCTATGGATTGGGACTAGCGCTTTGGTTTTTTTTTTCTCCCATTTCCTTTCAATTGTAATTGTTTCGTTGCCTTTTATTGATAGGCTCAATTGAGATCTTTACGTTGCATTCTCAAATGCAACGCCTAAAACTACAAAGTATTTCGATCACCTGATTTAACTAATTTTAAAAAAAAAATTATAAAATAAAAAAATAAATATTTTTTTTTTTAAAAAAAAAAATATTGATTGTTCATCTCCCAGTATGACTCCATATTCTCTCTTGTACTCCCGTTGTTTGTGATCCCTATTGACAAGGCCACGGTGTAAGTTAAAAAAGATAGAACTAATCCACTTGCAATAGAATTTCTTATTATGTCTTTGTTCATCTAATGGTGCCTTATTATGCAACAATTGAATAACAAAAGAATTAATAGACTATGCACGCGCCCGCACACAAATAAATGGCCTTCAACTTCTCAAGGCATCGAGCACTCTGTAGGTACACCCGCAGGGAATCGCTTCACGTCGGTGCAGTAGTTGTAGATCATGTAGTTCTTCTGGACCCAGCCCAACCTCTGCTGGCTCACCGCATCCAGCCCTTGCCTATACCAACCCCCGCCCGATGAGCCGGCCGTCGGCGCTGCCGAACCGCAGCTGGAGCCGCCGCCGGAAGTCCAGACGCAAGCCTGGGCATCGTAGCTCCGGTAGGAGGCGGTGAAGGGGGCCTGCGACCAGTCGGTCTTGACCAGCCCTCCCCTCGTGGCCCAGTCCTCAGCATCCCACAGGCTCGAGTACATCCGCATCGCCTGTTTGTCCGGGAAGGGGAGGCCGCTCGCCTCGTGGTTCTTGAAGTCTCTGATGGGCGTGCCGTCGACGGAGAATCTGATGCAAATGAGAGGGAATTAGTCTACGTACTAGCTTGCGATTATCGAGAAATGGAAGGGGTTGGATGCAAATTGATGGAATTTACGTACATGATGTGGTGCGGGTTCCAGAGGATGGAGTAGGTGTGGAAGTCGGCGGTGGGATCGAACCAGAGATAGAACTGCTGCTCCCTGTTGCCCTTCCCCTCGGTGAACACATTGGTGTGGACGATGTAGGGGTCCCCGCTGAGGTTGCCCAGGAACTCGAAGTCGATCTCGTCGTGATTCGGCCCTTGCGACGACAGCTGCAGAGGAAGTATACATCAATCAAACGGATGAGGATTTGCCTGCATGTTGAACATCATACGTGGGTGGGTGTTCGATCAGTGGCCGGGCGGGCTTACGTAGAAGGTGGTGACGGTGCCGGCGGAGTTGCCGGGGACGAGCTTGATCTGGATATCGATCTTCCCGAAGAGATACTGGCTGTTGGATTGGAAGCCGGAGCCGGAGTACTTGTCGAGGGAGAGGGTGAGGAGCTGGCCGTTGATCTGGCCGCGGCCGTCCCCCCATGTTATGTCGAGGTCTTGGGAGAGGCTGCCGCCGTGTGCGACGGCGAGGAAGGAGGCTGCAGCTAACAGAGAGAAGGAGAGGAGTAGTGACGAGGCTCTAGAAGCGGAGGACATGGTCGCAGCTCGGCCGGGGGTCAAGATGGATGGATCGGGATCGAGCTTTCGAGTGGAGGATGGTGGGTGAGGGGAGTACGTCTACATGGGCGCACCTATTTATAGTAATTGGCGCTCCGGTAGGAAGGCGCGGGCTCGGTAGGCCCGCCGGCGGTCCGATGGGTCTGGCCGGTGGGTGGTATCTACTCACCTTATTTTGCTCCGTTCAATGTTCACCGAATGGTGTGTTACCGGTTTAGGACAGCAACAATTCGAAGGATTCTGGATAGAAGAGGAGGGTAAGCATACCTGCTATGGTGAGAAGACTTCGGTCCTCTACTCCGTCCCGCTAAGGAACAGCTGTTGTTGGGAAAGCGTGGGCGCCTGATGGGAAACGTTTGCTTTGACTCCGACCCGAGAGACAGAGAGATCAAACGGGTGGCTAAAACTGGGGAAGGCACGAGCCAAGAAGCTGCTAACGTTGGCTCCCTGCTGCTGCTTTCTCTATCAGTATCAGAACTTTAAAGGATTAGACACGTACCAAAAGTAGGGCTGCAACTCGGGAGGATTGGTTAGTGGTCTATCCGAAGTTCCGAACTAGGGCTGGCAATTCTGGACCCAAGACGGCAGACCCCAGAGGAGTAAGTTAGCGGGTCTGGGTCTAGGTTAAACGGGTTTGGATCGTAAATGGGTGAACACGATAGACCCGTTTAATAAACGGGTCGGGTCCGGATTTAGGGTCTGGACACGGTAGACCCAAGAAGACCCGTTTAAAATTCAACGGATCATGTCGGGTCGGGTCGGGTCTACCCGCAATCCAATACTGTAGTATGTAGTACCAATGGGTCTTATCAGGTCAGGTCGGGTAGAGTCGGATCGGGTCAACTGAATAGGCCCGTGTCGTAAACGGGTCTAACGGGTCTTATCGGGTCTACCCATTTATAAGCTGGTTGGGTATGGGGTTAGGGTCTAGACACGATTAGTTGAACGGGTCGGGTCTGGATCTAGGGGTTTGGGACACGACACGAACGCGACCCGGCACGACCCATTGCCACCCCTAATCCGAGCCCAACCCAAGTGGTAGAATCCTTAACCCGCAACCCAATCCAACCCGACCTTCAGCCCATGTCGTCCAACACGAACCCAACCCACTAACAAATTTACGGGTTAGCAAATGATGACAAGATTTTTGAATTTTCAAGACCAAATACCAGGAAAAAAATATATAGTTATATTTAATCCTTACCAATAACGTGTTTTTTACCTTCCCCGTTGAGAATTTATTAGGAGTGTGCATCGGTTTGAAACCGATCTATTTAGGCAATATCCAAACCAATCCAACCTAGGTCGGTTTTGAGAAATTTCAATCCAATCCAAACCGATTTGAGACTCTCCAATCCAATCCAATTATTATGGTTTGGATTGGATTGGATGGTCGGTTTGGGCTTTGACCTATACGCATGTTAGGCTTTTCTTTGTTTTTATTTGGATATTGTTTCAACTTTAAAATAACTATTTCAAAAGTTATTAAATGAGAATACGTTACTAACCAAATACCAAATTACAAATAACAATACATGATTCCATTGCAATGACTATAAAAAAAAATACGACTCTCAAATTATAACAACTACCATTATGTCTATTATCACAATATTCATATCCATAAAATATTTAAAACTACAAAGTTTGGTTCGGATCGGTTTAGGTCGGTTTTAAATGTACAAATCCGATAACCAATTTAATCATATCGGTTTTTAAAAATCCTAATCCAATCCGATCCATTGAGTTTGTCAAAACCTATCAAAATCGGTTGGTTTGGTTTGGCTTGGTTTGATCGGTTTGGTTAATTTGGATCCTACACACCCCTAGAATTTATGGTCGTTGGGTTGGTAATATAATCCATACACATCAAGGAACAAGGGTCGTTGGGCCTATAAGGAGATGTTTGGCATGGGGAATAGTTGTTATGCTTAATCCTTATCGAGAAGAGGGTATTCTTGTAAATTACAATTTCTAATGTAATTCAAAGGTTTAGCGTTCTGATTAGCATAAAAACCCACGGAGTGATATATTATTGCTACCAACTCCTTCGTTCCACAAGAACAAATACTACATGTTACTTTTAAAATGTGAAACTTGGAATAGAAATACATAGTTCCAGAATGATGCCAAGCACCCTCTATTCAATTTGGTTTCAGATTGGGTTGGGTTATCTGACCCCTAAGCATGAGCCCAACCCAAATTCAATTCGGGCTGATTTTTTCCAATTTGATCCCAACCCAATATTCAAATAAATTAGCCCAAACTCAGGCTAGAGTCGGGTTGGGTCTGATTCAACCCTCCCAAGTTGCAGCCCTAACCAAAAGGACCCCTCTAGGGAAGAGAAATGATCCGATTAGGTGTCTCGTACCCTAAGATGGCAGCCTTGGTTCATCAGAACCGTCCGATGACAAACAAACCTATGTGAATGGGACTCAACATGGACTGACAGCTGTAGATGCATTAGTCTTGCCACCTTGTGGTATGGGACACCTTATGTGATCATGCACTACAATTTGATCATATAATGGTCCATCCACACACCAACGGGCTCTTAGCCTGGTGGTACTTCTTCTATCTCATGCTGGAGAGGTTCTCTGTTTGACTCCCAGTATAGACATTGTTGAGTTAACTTTTCCTCAAGGTTAGTGTGCCTTGTTTGCACGGGATTATAAAATTTATTAAAAGCAGCAACTATGTTGCCTTTCCCGTTTCGATCTCCAGACCACCCAAGGGCTAGGCCGGTGCAACCAATGCCGCCCGCATCTGCATGATTTTCGTGTGTATGTACCAACAAGCTTTTGGCCTGGTGGTACTTCCTCTCTCCCATGTTGGAGAGGTTCCCTGTTCGACTCGCGCTATGGACACCGTGGAGTGAACTTTCCCTCAAGGCCGTTTGCCCTGTTTGCACGTGTGAATCCTGACCATTGATGTCAAGTTCACGGGATTATGGAATTAATAATTAGCAGTTACTACCTCTCCCGTTTCGATCTTCAGGGCTCAAATCCGTTTCGATCTTTAGATCTTTTTGAGCCCTTGCTCTCACGCCCTGTCCTTTGACCGCTTGGCCGATCTAACAAAAAAATACAAAAAATGTCCGTGTGTATGTCCCTTCATACGATCAAAAAATATTTACCTAAGAGATCATTGATTTTTAGATAAACCCGGAAAAAAAAATATTGAAAAGCATGGTCAGTATTTAGAATATATATATATATATATATATATATATATATATATATATATATATATATATATATATATATATATTTGTTTCTGCAAGGGACTCTCCAGATCCTCAGTGACGTATATGATCGGCTGCTTAATGTGCATGGAGAAAGAGAGCAGTCTGATTGTATATTGTAAAAAGGGTATGGCTGAGATGATCGGACGACTCTCTAGCCTTCTATGAACGGTCCAGATGCGTCACTGAGCATCAGGAGCACGCATCCCCACCCCACAATATTTGTGACATAAGTCACATAACCAATTGGGTGTCCTTTAGGGAATTGATTATTCTTATAGCTGAGAGTTGCACGTAGTTGCACGTACATCTCACCTTGTATGGATATTACTCCCCAACAGGGGTGGCAATTCTTGACCCGACCCGCCAACCCGACGCAAACCCGACCCAAAGTTAGCGGGTTTGGGTTTGGCCTAAACGGGTTCGGGTCATAAACGGGTCGACCCAATTGACCCGTTTATTTAATGGGTCGGGTTTGGGTTTGGCCTTATAACCCGATTGACCCGACTTGACCCGTTTAACAAATGGGTCGTGTCAACCCGACCCGACCCGACCCGAGCCAACCCGACCCAACCCGATCAAACCCGGCCCAATCCGACTTGTCTTGACCCAACCCGACAGGTTTACATGGGTTCTGTTGACCCAACCCGAGCCAAACCGACCCGACACGACCCGACCCGTTTAGTAAACGGGTTAAACGGGTCGGGTCGGGTCAATCCGTTTATTAGGCGGGTCGGGTTTGGGTTTAAGTTTTTGACCCGTTTATTAAACGGGTCGGGTTCGGATTGGGTGTTTTGCCCTTGTACATATGTCTCAACCCGACCCGACCCATTGCCACCCCTACTCCCCAATGCAAATGGGTGATCTTTTATACAAGATTTGACCTTTGCAACATCTGCTAAAGACTTGATTTGATAATGTTAATGATGGAGATTCCTCTCACCCAAAGTCTAGTTAGCTAGCTCAAGAGTGGAGGTCTATCAGACATATAAGAGGAGATAGTTAATGGAGGAACTATTCCTCCCCCCCCCCCCCCCCCCCCCCTCACGTGCAGTGATAGATAATTAAGGATCGGACACGTGGATGGAACAGGCTGCGAGTCTTATGGGTCTAGGTTAGGCGGCCAGCCTGGCTCTGATACCATGGTAGAGATTTCCCTCACCCAAAAGCTAGTTAGCTCAAGAGTGGAGAGCCTACCAAGCATATAAGTGGAGAGGTATTGTCCCAGCCCGGCCACCAATGTGGTACTATTCCTCTATAGTTTAATGTTGAGGCGTAGGATGGATAAGCACATAATCCATACCTAAGTTCCATAAAACTCTATGCCCACAAATAAAAAAATGTAACATCAATAAAACACTATCATATTGTGTAAGGACGTTAATAATGAGGTTCATGCATGAGGATACTAAATTTTTTTAATGGATTTTCTTTCTAGATTCCTCTTAGTTGTAAAATTGATTAGATATATCCAACCAATGTTTTATCTTCTGTTCCGAGATCGGAATGATGAGCTAGCTTCCATGCATACAACACTATAATTTTAGAACAATACTTTCGCACCAACCGGTGCTAGAGCGTGCGGCTGCTCTGTCTGATGTGAACCGTTCGATAAATGTCACTAGTGATAGTGACATTCACACGGGCTAGTGATATTCTGTAAGAATTCCGAATGACTGAATGTCACTAGTGGCGTTCATCCAATGGTTCACATCGGAGAGAGGAGCAGCGTGCTCCAACACCAATTGTTCATAATTTTAATTGAAGTGTTACTTGTTGATACCTAATGTGTGGTAATAAATATCATTGTTTACAATATACATGCCCTATACTTAGGCTTTATTCCTCATGTAATTATAATGGTGTTGAATTATCTGAATTCACAATAATTTTGGTGATTTTGTACTATTTGTAAGGATGATCGATCCAGCAACAGAACTCTATAGCTCGTCCAGAAGCCAATTGATGGGGATATCGTCGCACATTAACTAGATCCATGAGTTCACCAATGACGATGGCAGAGGATGGCTAGCTACAACATTATCGTTTTGGTTGGGTGACTAGTACACAAGGATTACTTTACTTTATTTGAATGTAAATTAACATAAACGTAATCTACACGCAACATAGACCTAGCCTTAATGTAACTTGAATGTAACCTGGACGCAAACTAGCGTATCTTTCTCCATTCCTTCGTCTGAGCACACCAGAAACCCCACTGCTAGCATTCTTTCTCGCTGTGGAACCCTCATCGGAGGTCGTTGGTAGTTTTCTCCATTATTTCGCCGAATATCGTCGGAAAGTTGCTGGAAGTTTTCTTTCTCCATTTCTTTATCGGAGGTCATCGAAAACCCCACTACTTATATTCTTTCTTACAAGAGAATACTTTTATGGGACGTCATTATGATCGTCGTCGGGAGTTCACTTATCTGTTGCTTCATCGATGGGCACCAAAGTTTGAAATGCAACTCAATATAAGGAGTTTTGTTTGGAACTCTAACCGGTTTCACGAAAGAATAAATTACTATATAAAGTGTATTATTTTTTATTTAAAAAATTATTGGTGATCATAAAATATCAGTTTTGAGCTCTGTATCTAGTTTAAGCAATACGACGATTAAAGTTGGTGGTCATATAGGGGAAAACCTTTTTAAAAATTGTGGCAAGGATTCTCCTTCTACCCCTGAAAAAAAAAAAAAGGGGTTATTTTGACTTTGCCCCCCAAATTTTGCCTTGAATTAGACTTTACCCCCCACATTTTCATTAATTAGATTTTACCCTCCAAAACTAACTGTGCCGTCAGCTCACCCCCCAAAACGTTATTTCTTTTCCGTCAGCTCACCCTTTCTCTTAGATGGTGAGCTGACGGAACAGTTAGTTTTGGGGGGTAAAGTCTAATTAATGAAAATGTGGGGGTAAAGTCTAATTCAAGGCATAATTTGGGGGCAAAGTCAAAATAACCCAAAAAAAATTAGAAGAAGAAAAAGGCCAATAGGAAGGGTTTGGATAGCCGTCCATTCTCAAATGACACAAATTCGATAAGGACACCACACCAAATTAATAGCTCCAAGCTTTGCTCCATCAATGGTCGGGTTAGCGGGGCCCAAGGAGATTCCCGTGAAACAACCGCCACTCATTGACCATGCAATATTGACATGATTCTTTATCTAAATAAAAATCTAATATCAACCAATTAACATGATTCTATACTCTATAGTTTATTTAGCGATTATAAAACAAAATTAATAAATTAAGAGTAATAATCGAAAGTTATAGGCTCTAATAAAAGCTCTATTATATAATAAATATTTTTTTAGGAAAAGATGTATGGAAGTCAAAGGGGATACTAGCCTTATTATAAAAGGTTTGGATCCTCATATAGGTTAAAGCCACAGCCGTTCATTTGGGGCTAAGTGTTCGTCATTTTGCCCGACATTTGGGGTTGAGTGTGATTCACCGATCGAGCTAGGTGTAACGGACGATTGTGATTCAGTTTTGGTCTTAACATATCATGATCCTTTGAGACTATAACCTCATAGGATCCCGTGCTTATTATAAATGTTTGAACTCTCCATGCATGTATGGATGCCGTGAGAGCAACTTCGATGGGGAGAATTTTTTTTTAGATCAGCGGGTGTCCCGAAACATTTCGTGCAGTGGACTCTTCGAACTCAGACTAATTCTCACTTCATTCTTGGATAAATCGAGAGGAGGAGGAGTCGAACTTACAACCTTCTTATTAAAGCATTAGTTGCTTGCCAACTCTCATATCCCCTAGTTGGTCGATGGGGAGGCGAAAATTATCAGCACATCCTACATATGCTACAATTCCGCGGGGCCTACTGTGATTCAAGAGAAATATATGGGGTAGCAGGCCTAGCACATGGGGGTAGTGACCCTAGTACTTAGAGCATGCTGATAAGCTCTGGGAAATGACTGTAGCGTACGCAGGATGTGCTGAAAATTTTCCCAATGGGGAGGCCTTACCGCATGGGAACGTGGGGACGTCTACCATGACGGGCCATTCAGAGCTAGCATTGTGGTGGCCCCAAAAAGGCAATGGTTCAGGGCCCGCAGTATATATAGCGTGCTGTGATAGGATCCCCACAGTGTTATACGGTGGGATCTCCCCCATCCAAGTTTTTTCGAGATGCCATGGGATGATCAATTACTAGATATCCGAAAACAAACTAACAATATACAAAAATGAGGTACACCACATACAAAAGATCACAAACTACAAAGGCCATTGAGATCCCGCTAATGATTCTTACAATATTCCCATTTTTTATCCACCATACTCTTAGGGTTTTTTTTATAGAACGGCCAGGTGATCAGATGACAGAGTGCTAGAGCATGGGCCCAAAGAGGTTCGGAGATCGAAATGGAGAAAGGCAATATAACTGCTATTTTAATTAAACTCTATAATCCAATGATCATGACATCAAAGATCAGAATTTGCACGCCCAACCAAGACAACAACCATCGATCTTGAGAAAAAGTTTGTTCCATGTATCTATCGAAAAAAGTTTGCTCCATAGTGTCCATACCCGGAGTCAAACAAGGAACCTCTCCAACAAGAGAGAGAGAGGAAGTACCACTTGGAGAAGAACCTGTTGATTCCAGAGTTTGTGGAGCTCTCAGCTCTTGCAATATTTTTTTTTGGTAGTTCAAAGGGAGAGATCACCAGACCTCTGGGAGGCGCCATAGCCCAGTGCAAGCACGAACCACCGCACATAGGTGGAGCTCTTGCAATATTTGATCTTAGGCCGCAGTTAGTGCCATATCAAGATGGCCCGGATGGAAAATCTAGAGAAGGTAACATTAACTTACTCATGTGCTGATGCTTTGACGAAGCATGCTCGTTTTCATGGTGTTGAAACCAAGGTTCGAAATTTTTATTTCGGTCAATATTTTGACCTCCTGGAAAATGGAAATATTTCGTGGAAATATTTCGACAGTGTGAAAATATTGTGATTTGATGGAAATGGTGGAAATATTAATTTTTTTAATAAATTTTTTGAATGAAACTCTGGATAGTCATAAACTAAATATAGATACATGTTTTAGAACACTCAGATAATATTTATACCCTATCTACGGGTGTAGAGCATCACAAAGCATGTAGTCTGCATTTGAGTCTGTGAGTCTTGTGCAGTCTTGTTTGGTCATGTTTCGATCTATGTTTTTAAAATGGTTTTTAATCTTTTTTGTGGAGAAAAATATTTCCGAAATAAAGATTAGTTGATTGTTAAATTAATGCTTCAAACGATTTTGAAAATGGACTTAAAACAAGAAAGTTGTGCAAGTTTGAAATCGTACAAAAATTATGCTGAAATGCAAAACACTGTTTTTTTACTAAGTCTGAAAAAATGAGTTTTTATAAAGAAAAGTTTTTATACATTCAAAATTTTCTTTGATGGACCATGGTTTTTTAGATGTACTTGTAGTTCTACATCTTGTGGAATTTTTTGAGCTAAAAATGAGTTGATTTAACCACTTTTCTCAACATGCAAATTTTATGAAAAACCGAAAAAACTGTTTTCTCCTACTAAAACTGAAAACCTACTTTTTGATTCACTTGGTTTTTTATTTTTTTGATATTTTTATTAAAATCAAATGGGGGGGGTATTTGCTTATTTACATATAATAACTTAAAGTAAATGGAGAAAATAAAAATTATGTAAGATGACATTTACCTTGGTTGAAACCTTTCTATCAGTACGGTGTTCCAGACGATGTTTGTCTATTAGCATTGACGAATCTCCAAGTTATAATGTAATCACCGTCAGACATACCAAAATAATAATATGGCATCAAGTTATATCTCAAAAGTCATTTCTAATAATTATTTGGATAAATTACATAAAACCCTCCTGAACTATTGTCCATTTTCCTGTATTTACCCTAAACTTAATTTTTCATCTCTTTGGATAGATATAAGTAAAAGTCCATCCTGAAAAGATTGGATCAATAAAAAGGCAATATCAAGCTTTATCATTGTTGACGAATAGTCCTACATCGATGAGGGAGGCACCCATCACCCGTTCCAGGTGCTACCCATCGATCGTGCATTGCCAAACGTGCTCCGCGTTGGAGGATCCTTGCCACGCGTGCTCAGCATGAGGGGGAGCTAGTGTTGACGAATAGTCCCACATCAGTGAGGGAGGCACCTATCACCCGCTTAATATACCCTCTGTGGACCTCCCCTTACGACCCGGGTTTTGGGGTGTGAGGGTATCTAACAACCATAGTGATCGATAAGGGCACAGATATATACAATCCACTTTGTTTTTTCAGAGAAGCTCCTAACTAAAGGCAACTCAGAATTTTTCTAAGGAAAACCTCACCCTAAAGGCCACCCATGCTCATTCTTCTCTTCCTTTCGCCTGTACCGACACATGACCTTGTCGCCATCACCGGACCTATGCACGCCACCATCTGACGCCATTTTTGTGCATGTCGCCATACGTCCATCCACAGTCATCACCTCCTCCCTCCTCCGCTTCCTTCTTCTTCCTCTTCATCTCCTTCTCCCATTCCCTCTAGCCTCCGTCCTCCCTCCTTCATGTTCCCCTGCTTCCTCCTTCTATACACGGCCATTTAAGGTCGAGTGCTTCTACAACACATTAGGTCAGAGGAGACTGTGTGTAGGGTAGTGGCACTCGACCACCACACATCACTCGGCCTCCAATGACCGAATAGATTGTAGAAGCACTCGATCTCCAATTAATGGATGAATGCGATTCAAAGGGACTAGAACTCTAATGGCTGAGTCGGATTTAGATGGAGGAAGAATAAAAAGGAGAGGAAAGAGGAGGGGCAAGGAGAGAGCAGGAGGCATGGAGGAGGATTGAGGAAGAGGCTAAGCAAGAGGAGGAGAAAGGACCCCTGAGGCGGGCTACGGGATGTGCAGGACCGGCAATGACAGCATGGGTTGCCGTTAGCAATAGGGCTGGTTCGTGACGGGAGCATATTGGGTATATCAAAAACACAACATATATAATAGGCTGCGCGACTACTTACGCCTGAAAAAACTTGGTTGTATATGGCCGTCGCCGTCCAATTCGTAATCAGTTTGACTTAAAATTTGACCTAGTTAATTAACTTGACTCGATCCATTGGCGTCCGAGCCGAGTTAATCTTTAAATACGAGAAGTATACAGCTCAACTACGGATCAGAACATTAGGGGGACATTTTGGGGTCATGTGATTAGTAATTCATTGATGTTTCAGTCCAAACTAATCCTTTATTTCTATGGCTACACTAGAAGCTTCTTGGAGTTCTTGGTGCCTTCTGCCTTCCCCACGTATCGCCGCCCTTCCGATCCCCCCACCCCCCTTCTTCATCGGACCGAGTCCGGATCAGAACCAACGTCCCCCATCCGCCGCCGGGGCTTTCACGACAAAACAGCTGTTCCTTAGCCGGACGCAAACAGTGGACCGGAATCCCCTCACAATAGTTGGTATGCTTACCCTCCGATTCTAATTTCTATCCTTAGCTTCTGGCCAGACTACCTACCTCGGTAAAACACCATCCGGTGAACATTGTGTATCGCACACCGGTGAGTAGATACCACCCCCGGACAACCGTGTCAGACCGCCAGCACGCCTGGCGACCGCGTGGTACAGATTACAGAGAAGAAAAGGCTAAGATCGGACCCATCCGAGCCCGCGGCCTCCTTTCTTGAACCCTTTTCGCCACTTACTATAAATAGGTGCGCCCATGTAGACTCCCCTCACCCACCATCCTCCACTCCAAAGCTCGATACCGATCCATCTTAGCCCCCTGCAACCATGTCCATGTCCTTGGCTTCTAGAGCCTCGTCACTACTCCTCTCCTTCTCTCTGTTAGCTGCAGCCTCCTTCCTCGCCGTCGCACACGGCGGCAGCCTCTCCCAAGACCTCGACATAACATGGGGGGACGGCCGCGGCCAGATCAACGGCCAGCTCCTCACCCTCTCCCTCGACAAGTACTCCGGCTCCGGCTTCCAATCCAACAGCCAGTATCTCTTCGGGAAGATCGATATCCAGATCAAGCTCGTCCCCGGCAACTCCGCCGGCACCGTCACCACCTTCTACGTAAGCCCGACCCGCCACCGATCGAATCGAACACCCACCCAGATATGATGTTCAACATGCATGGCAAATCCTCATCCGTTTGATTGATGTATACTTCCTCTGCAGCTGTCGTCGCAAGGGCCGAATCACGACGAGATCGACTTCGAGTTCCTGGGCAACCTCAGCGGGGACCCCTACATCGTCCACACCAATGTGTTCACCGAGGGGAAGGGCAACAGGGAGCAGCAGTTCTATCTCTGGTTCGATCCCACCGCCGACTTCCACACCTACTCCATCCTCTGGAACCCGCACCACATCATGTACGTAAATTCCATCAATTTGCATCCAACCCCTTCCATTTCTCCATAATCGCAAGCTAGTACCTAAACTAATTCCCTCTCATTTGCATCAGATTCTCCGTCGACGGCACGCCCATCAGAGACTTCAAGAACCACGAGGCGAGCGGCCTCCCCTTCCCGGACAAACAGGCGATGCGGATGTACTCGAGCCTGTGGGATGCTGAGGACTGGGCCACGAGGGGAGGGCTGGTCAAGACCGACTGGTCGCAGGCCCCCTTCACCGCCTCCTACCGGAGCTACGATGCCCAGGCTTGCGTCTGGACTTCCGGCGGCGGCTCCAGCTGCGGTTCGGCAGCGCCGACGGCCGGCTCATCGGGCGGCGGTTGGTATAGCCAAGGGCTGGATGCGGTGAGCCAGCAGAGGTTGGGCTGGGTCCAGAAGAACTACATGATCTACAACTACTGCACCGATGTGAAGCGATTCCCTGCGGGTGTACCTGCAGAGTGCTCGATGCCTTAAGAAGTTGGAAGGCCATTTATTTGTGTGCGGGCGCGTGCTCGATCTGTGCATAGTCTATTAATTCTTTTGTTATTCAATTATTGCATAATAAGAAATTCTATTGCAAGTGGATTAGCTCTTTCTTTTTTATCTCCTCTATGGCCTTTTCGTATATATAGCACATTATGCAATATAATTTTGGCTGCATTATTTTTTGCCGATAATGTTGGAGCTCGAGGTAGGGAGAGTGCCACAACGATCGGATTACAATCGATCCTCAGGCGGATCAATCGCAGAACACATGATCGCAAATCTTAAGCAATAGATACAACAAAGCTGTGGAGCGAACTTTCTTGGCCTCTCTCCCATGTTGGAGGGGTTTCATATTCGACTCCCGGTATGGACACCGTGGAGCGAACTTTCCCTCAAGGCCGTTGTGCGCCTTCTTTGCGCATGCGAATCTAGGCCGTTGATATCATGTTCACGGGATTATGGAAATAATAAAAAGCAATCGCTGACTGCCTCCCCCCAGTTTCGATATTTGAGCATTTAGCTCTAGCACCATATCCTCTCACAGCCTGACTGATCCGGCAATATATATATATATATATATATATATATATATATATATATATATATATATATATATATATATATATATATATATATATATATATATATATATATATATATATATATATATATATATATATATATATATATATATATATATATATATATAGAGAGAGAGAGAGAGAGAGAGAGGCGTGCTAGGGTGCGGCGTGCGATGCGTGCGGCGCCGCACCGTAGCCGTCTGATGCACCGCTGCGGTGCATGCGATGCACACAGAGGTGCATCAGACGACTGCGGTGCGACGCCGCACGCACCACACGCTGCATTTTAGCATCTCTCTCTCTCTCTTTATATATATATATATATATATATATATATATATATATATATATATATATATATATATATATATATATATATATATATATATATATATATATATATATATATATATATATATATATATATATATATATATATATAGAGAGAGAGAGAGAGAGAGAGAGAGAGAGAGAGAGATAGAGTAGCGATACATTGCGGCCGGAGTTAGCGTGTGGTTTCCGTGCGGTGGGCCGGGGGGTGTACGGGCCGTCCGATCAGCCGATCGTTGGTCGGAATTCACCCCCCCCCCCCCCCCCCGACCATCACTGTTACTGTGGCGGCCACAGTAACAGCGATTTCAGGGGTTGAACCCGGCCGTCCGATCGTCGTGAATCGAACGGCATAAATCTTTCGCCCTGGTTAAAAGTTGTAGTCTTAAGATCGAATGATCGAGCGGATGAGATCCCATGGGAAAAATCGAATAGGACAAAAAGTAATGATTATCATTACTTTTTGTCATATTCTATTGTTTTCCACGGGATCCCATCCGTTCGATCATTCGATCGAACGACTACACTTTTTAACCTGGCGGAAAAGATTTGGGCCGTTCGATTCAAGCCGATCGGACGGTCGGAGTTCATCCGGACCACCAAAACCGGGGCGGAAAGGATTTGGGCCGTTCGATTCACGACGATCGGACGGTCGGGGTTCAACCCCTCACCGAAATCGCTGTTACTGTGGCAGCCACAGTAACAGCGATGGTCGGTGGGGGGTGAATCCCGATCGTTCGCCGCACGGAAGCCGCACGTTAACCCCGGCGGCAATGTATCACTACTCTCTCTCTCTCTCTCTCTCTCTCTCTCTATATATATATATATATATATATATATATATATATATATATATATATATATATATATATATATATATATATATATATATATATATATATATATATATATATATATATATATAGGGGAGGGATACTCTTACCTATGATCTAGACCATCCATTAGTTCCCAACGTATGGTTCAGATTAGATAGGGAGTTAAAGTAATGGTGTCCGCATTAAATGCCCGTATTAAAAGCCTGCATTTAATGCGGACTCCATTGCTTTAACTCCCCATCTAATCCAAACCGTATTTTGGGATCTAATGGATGGCCCGGATCATAGGTACGTAACTATATGAGTAAGAGGCCATGAGTGAGAGTATCCCTCCCCATATATATATATATATATATATATATATATATATATATATATATATATATATATATATATATATATATATATATATATATATATATATATATATATATATATATATATATATATATATATATATATATATATATATATATATATATATATATATATATATATATATATATATATATATATATATATATATATATATATATATATATATATATATATATATATATATATATATATATATATATATATATATATATATATGGGAAAAGGGAGGCTGGACCTGAGGAGCAGCGTCGTTGCTACACCTCAGGCATTATTTTACCATCCTAGAAGTTTTGGAATTTGATAAAATTTGGTGAGGGTGTTGTCTAGGGTAAGACAATCATCCTCACCAATTTTCGTCAAATTCCAAAACTTCTTGTGGGATCAAATGGTCGAAGCAAAATCAGCCATCTGCAGTCACCGTTAAAATCTACAAATTTTGCTTCGACCATTGATCCCTCTAGAAGTTTTGGAGTTTGATGAAAATTGGTGAGGATGATCATCTTACTCTAGACAACACCCATACCAAATTTTATCAAATTTCAAAACTTCTATGGAGATAAATAAGCGAGAGGTGCAGTGTCGTTGCTGCACCTCGGGTGCAGGCTCCCCGCCCCTTATATATATATACTAGTAATGCCCTTGCCTGTCGGCACGCACAATCGGAGAGGGCGTGATAAAATTTTGAAGGAGGAGAATATTTTAAGGGTGGCATTATAATTCAAAGGCGATAATAATATTTCTAGGGAGATGATAATATTTCGATGATGGCTACATAAAAGAAATGTGAAGATGTCATGTCGGCACACATATTTGGCGAGGGCGTGACAAAATTTTGAGGAAGAAGAATATTTTAAGGGTAACAATATAATTCAAAAGTGGTAATAAAAAAGGGGTGGAGGAAAATGACCTGAGCAGTGACGGTCGGAGGAGAATCATAATCTAATTACAGGTTTCAATAGATGTTCTACATTGTGATCAATTAAAAAATAAATAGATTAGAAAGGAGAAGCTAAATGAGGAAAAAGAACTCTTTAACGGTTTATTAATCCTTTTAATAGCTTATTAAAGTGGTGGCATATGATTCTGTCCGAGCATACCTTGATTACAACAAAGACCCTTTCAAATTTCAATTAACTCCCCAATTTTCTCCCGAATCTAAATTGATAGTAGCATTCAATTTAAATCTAATGCTAACGGTAATGAAATATATCGTTGATTGGAGAGTATCTTGGCATATTTTGGTAGAGCAAGCAAGGAGACCAAATTCAGCATATAACCTGCAGTGGGGTTTTTTCAAGCCATATTAGTTCAAACAATGAACCCAAATACAAAGAGCATACCAAAAAACTAAGCCATTTTAATCTTTCATTAGTATCTCATTAAACCATATTCATATTTCAGATGAAATCAGCACGTTCAATCCACTTATTACTTGAAGAAATCCCCTAATATTACCCAAGTAAACTTATAGAATTGCAACCATACATAATTAAATGATCTTGAATTTGAAATCTCATATGAAATAGTCAAATATCAATCAAATGGTAACTAACACACACATTGGTGAATATGTTATTGAAAAAATATTAATATTACTTTCTTTTGAGATAAAGCCCTTCCCAAAACAATCGAGACATCGTTGTTTTTTTTTTGCAATGACAATTGAAAACCCATTCGCTGACCACAGTAGGTTGGGTTGATAATCATGTAAAGAATTTCCATTGATAAACCCATCTTTATTACTATCAATGTGAATTTTTTGCTTCAGTATTCGTTTTCATCCAAAACAGTGAGGGGAGGCATTGAGTGGTATGGTATCGAAGAATAGAGAATCCACCTTGGGTGCTGTCACGCTCAAGAAATCTGAATACCGATCTCTGGGGTGTGAGGTGAAAAAAGGGGGAAGGGTTTGGGTTTGGTCAAGTAACTATACCAAGTTGGGGATCTCACAAGGCCACAACGCTCTCTCTCATACATGTAAAAATAAAATGAACTCAACCTTTAGGGAGGTATCCTTTCAGTATGGGTGGCTCTTCAGTGCCACTACATTATGACAAGAGTTCCTCTAAGGGAGCACGACGCTTAAGCCTCCAACAGCGAGCCAAGTAGATCTAGCGCCGCCTCCTCTTCTTGCCCCGGCGCCGCCTCCTCGGTCTTCTTGATCCTCCCTCCAAGCCTCCGGCGCCGCCTCCTCTTCTTGCTCCGGTCAGTCGCGCGCGATACCTCCCCATCGGCCACCTTGCGGCAGCACACAATAAAGAAGAAGAGGAAGACGAGATCGGAAGGGTGAGAGGGATGAGGCCGGAATTTGGGTTCCAATTGAGGGAGGAGGAGTAGGGGCTCGGGTGATTTTTAAAGGAGATCGCAATGGTGTGCAGGTGATGGGGTGAGTGGGGGTTGAACCTTAGGGCTAGGGCTAGGCCTAGGTTGATGGGGAAACAGAGAGAGGGAATAGAGGACAGGGGAGAGTGAGAGGGGGGTTAATGGCGTGAGATGGTGGAGGTAGAGTGGAGATCAGGAAAGGGGGGAGGGTTGGGATTTGAGTGAGTGAGTGAGTGAGAGAGAGAGAGAGAGAGAGAGGGAGGGAGGGAGGGAGGGAGGGAGAGTGATGGGCTTTGAGAGGGAGAGGGTTGAGTGTTGGATCGGGAAAGAAAGGAAGAAACGATTTGAGGGTTGCAGGTGGGTAGTTGGGTTGGATTAGGAGATGGGGTTTGGTTGAATAGTTAGTTGGACGGGTTGGATGGAGATGGGTTGGGGTATACAGAAGTTGGGTTGAGATGGGTTTTTAGTTTTGTTTTATCGTCGGATTGAAATCCGATGGATAGGGAAGTAGAGATGGAGCTTGAGGTCGGGGAAATCGGAAGTCGGCCTACGTCTCGAAAGCCGAGACCATCCTATCGAGTAGGATCGGTCAATCGAGAACATCTTTCGGCCCTAGGTCGAAGCGGGAGTTGACCCGGCTGAGTCCCGAAATCTGCACTGCTCAACGGCGGGTTGTTATAGGCACAATCCCGGTCGACAACATATAGACAATTATTTATCAAAAAAAAAAATTACATGTGCTCACATGCAAGCTCAACACCTTGCACACACGCACGCACACACACGCAAACATACTCACACCCTTGCACAAACATCATTCCACCAACACCGTGTCGCCTCGCAACCCGGATCTAGGACCCATGGTCTGGTCCAATTCGAGCCCGTTCCAACACCACACATGCACAATCATAAAAATTAAGGAGGAACGTTTTTTTTTTTAACTACTAGTAATATTATAAAAGACAGGGCACCCTTAGCAAAAGTCAGGTCTAAAGTATCAGGCATTACATGTGCTCGTGTCGGAGGCTGTCAAAGTATTGCAGAATGGGTGGACCACCAGCCATGGAAGCTCCAGATGACATTGATTTCGCCTGTAATCTAATTTGAGCGGGCACTTCATCCATCATCAGTATGTAAATAGTTTGTTAAGAATTGAAGTCACACCGCACTATCATCTGAAAAAGACTCAAATTTTGCAGGAAATAGATGGAATTTATACACAATCTTAACAAAACATGATAAGAAAAACATAAAACTAAGAAAGAAGAGACAATTCACCTGCAGCTGAACGTGAACATGACATAGAATCTTGGAAGGGAGATTGAATAGGGGAATCCACTGATCCAACTCCTGATTTGTTGATGCCTTGAACTATTTAAATACCCCAAAATAATGTGGAATCAAGTTCCGCCAGCGCCTATGAGCTCCTGAAATTATTCCGTTCATTTTAAGATCAATATTCAATATATTATGAGCTATATTTTAGTATTTATCAAAATACCCCTATGGCACCTTAACACATGTGAATTAGGTTCTTAGGCTTCGGGCTTGTGCTCCATCGCACTACTTCGTATTTAACTTGTCTAACCGAGTCGGGAAACAATTCATATATACAATTAATGACAGGGTGGTACCTTTAGGGTTCAAGATCTCTACTCCAACCGGATCCCTGATTAACTATTCCCGTGACATACCGAAAGTTTTGCTAATTAGTTCTAATCCGATTAACCCGCGTAGCCACCCAGAGTGCGACGTGAGTTAAACTCTAGTTATCCTAAACTTATGTTACTCCCTCGTAACCCTATTCTCTATTATACATTGATAATCACTAGTCCCTCATGTTACTGGTGCTATGATTCGTGGGCGGTAGTCGGGGAGCACTTTTAGACCCCGATAGATCATATGACTAGGATTTGATGACTTGTCATCTATAACACTACACACCTTCCAATGATATGCCTAGCAGAACGTCGTCAGTCATACTGACAACCATCAGGCCTGAATTAATTGTGTGGACAGATTAACTCATCAAAATGCACTCATCCAACTTTGGACGTCAGATACCCTGTAGGGGTTGTATGCCACTTTAGCACCAGTCGGGTAACCCAATATATCATAGTATTGGATTATGGTAGGTTCGCACATGTTGGCACATCAAAGCACCACACAACTGGTTGGCTCAGTAAACATGGTCCCTCAGGATTAAGGATAAATTATCTACAGTAGTAAGACGGTTTATGCACCAGTGTCGTCTCAATCACTAATCTGTGCACCGTCTTGGTTCCTCTTCAACATGACCATCATGTTGGTCAGGGGAATGTGAATCCAACGTTCTCATGGTGGAGAGTTCACCACATCCTCTACCTTCCAACAGCTTATTTTGTGAAGCGACCAGCATCACCAAAGCTGTGAACTCGGTTCTAAGTATACATAGAATCGAACCACTGGTTTCCCAAGCATGGACCCACCGTGCGTCTCAGTGGCCTATTGTATTCCCTATGGTCATTTATTATATATAAATTAATATATACCAAAGCAATATTATAATTAATTAAAACAATAACCAAAGTCATATTTATTAATGTTAATACAGAAAAATCCACGCTCAGGACATACAAGCTATAACAGTCCTCTCATTTGGAAAAAATCCATTTTACCCTTTGACCATTTGGAAAATAACTATTTTACCCCAACTCATATTTGTACAATGAAACCACTTGAAGAGTAACATTCCGGTAATATAGAGTAATATTTGCTACAGTGATTTCACTGTAGCTAAACAAAATTAAAAGCTTTGATAAATAAATTTTGCTACAGTGAAATCACTGAAGCAATTGTTACTCTTTTCTACCACTGTAGCAATTGTTACTTTTTATTATTGAATTGAGTAACAATTGCTACAGTAATTTCACTGTAGCAAAAAAATATTTATCAAGATTTTTCAAAAAAAAACTGCTTTAATGAAATCACTGTAGCAATTGTTACTCAATTCAATAATAAAGAGTAAACATTGTAGATTGTTACTCTTTATCATCAAATTGAGTATCAATTGCCACAATGATTTTACTGTAGTAATTTTTTAATCCATATTTTTAAAAAAATTTTGCTATAGTGAAATCACTGTAGCAAATCCTGTGGGTTAAGCTATGTAGACACAGACGGAGGGGCATGCACTAGGGGTAGTTTGGTCATTAAATGGGGATAAAAGTCACTTGTGAGACTTGCTACAGCTGCATCATTTTTCGGAGGGACCTTATGCAACACCATCTTGTTGCGTGTCCTTCCCTTAAGCTGAACGTTTGTCAGGGACCTCTCACTAAGTCCTTCATAAATAAATAACGGGAAATTAGGTATAGCTCCTTAACTATTTTGCAATATTAGCCGCAGGACACCATAATTTTCTATATTAACTATGGTCCCTACAAGTATACATTCGTCTCCAGGAGAGTATATTTTCATCTTCAGAAACAGGACATATTTGTTTCATAAAAAGTATATATTCGCCTTTAGAAAGAGTATGTATTCATCGGGAGGGACTTGAGCTATATTTCGAAATTAATGTGTCCTGCAACTAAAAGCTATCTCTCAAGAAGGACTTATGTCAAACTTTTTCAATAAATAATCAAGGGATAAAACGGAGATTCAAAAAAAAAGTGATGAAGGGACTTAACTCTAAATGCAACCAACACAAAGTATCGTAAGACATGGCTAGTTGGAAGGGCCTTGGACTAATAACCCCATAATAAATAGAAGCATAAACGATGCATGTCGGATCTAAGATGAAAATTACGTTTCACTGCTCCACCATGGTTTACGGTAGGAGAACGATATTCAGTCGAAAAAAATCTTTCATATAACCGTGATACCGCTTAATGGATCAATCATAAACACCTCAACCCCTCTCGGGGTGCAAGCCACACGATGGCAGCCACCATGACAGATGCATCGCACTCGGTTCCAAATGCATCGTCGGTTTCTCTAATTTAAACTACTATTTTTATTAGAGGGATTGGCTAAGCCGTTTCTGATTGATCCGTGATGCCAGCTAAGATGGTATCACAGTTAACCCAAAGTTTTTCTCTGTTCAGTAGTCAAGTGTTCCATCCGGATCGGGGAATCCTGACGTGGCACCAATCACAATCGTTTCTTGCACCCAGCCCTCACTGATGAATCACACTTAGCCCCAACCGTTAGGCAAAGACACGACTGTGATCAGGCGCCACGTCAGGATGGCCCGATCCGGATGGAAATCAAGATGGGTGAATTCCTGGGATTCTTCCGCCACGTACGCATATCTTTTAAAACATCCGCAGGATATCTTCGTCAATATAGGAATCTGCCGTGGCGGATTTGGTCACTCCCAAGTCCCACCACATCATATCTATCCGCCTCTGTTCCCGTTAGGTCATTACCGCTGTCCCGGCTCCCGGCCCACCACGTCGTGCGGTTCAACGCGAGGCCCAACCACCTTCTCATCGTCCGAAGCTCTTCCTCCTGCCGCCTGGCTCCGCCGTCGGAAGGGCGGGTGTACCGCCTCATCCCGGTGATCTCCGACGCGCATCTCGACGAGCTAATCACTCCCGTGCCGCCTCCACTTCCTGATGAGGAGCAGGAGGTCCGGCCCGCCCGAGACACCGAACACCTCCCGCTGTCCGTGATGATCATCTCCGACCGCAGGAACAGGAGGTCCGACGGCCTCAAATCGCTCCACCTCCCCTGCGCCGAGTCATCGCCGCATGACACGACGATTCGATGCCCGAACCACCGCTCGGCGGCCTCCCTCTCCACCACCTGAGCCAGCAGGAGCCCGTCCTTCCTCCCCCTGTCGAACCACCCCACGCTCCCAGTCGGCCTCGCAGGCCGGGTGGCGGAGTCCGCCGACCTCCGGTATCTCGATTCGTCCAGGTCGGCACGTTGAACGACGATCTGCATCGAGTTGCTCGACTTTTCGCCCGCCCAGGAATGCCGCCCGAAGACCCTCCGCCCTTTCGGGTCAGTGGTCTCGTCACCACCCTTGCTCTCTGTGCCCTTTTCACATTCCCCGGCGGGTTGCTCTGCCGCCGCCGACGGCCACCCGGCGTCGGGGACGAGAAGCACGTCCTCCGGGTCGACGCGGGAACGGCAGAGGGGGCAGGTAGAGTGGGCATCGAGCCAGGTGTCGACGCACTCGACGTGGAAGGCGTGCTTGCACTTGGGGAGGAGGCGGAGCACCTCGGCCAGCTCAAACTGGGCTAGGCAGACCGCGCACTCGAGCCCCTCCTTGTGGCCCAGGAGTGATCCGAACCGGAAGATGGGGAGGGCCTCGATCACCGCCCGCTCCACCCCCGAGTTCCGCCGCGCGGCGGAGGCGGAGGAAGTGGCCCCGGTCCGCCCTCCGCCTTCGCCGCCTCCACCGGGCTTGCAGTACTTGACGTATAGGAGGAGGACGAAGGTGACGAAGAACATGACGGTGAGCGCGCCCACGACGACGGCGATGGCCGGGCGTAAGGTGGCGAGGGAGGAGAGCTTGGTGGGAGGCAGAGCGGGGGAGGGGGAGGGCCCAGCGGAGGCGGTCCCGTCCTCCGCTAGCAGATGAGAGACGCAGAGGCCCCGATTCCGACAGAGACCCATCTTATGGAGCTGAATCGGGGCGAGAGTGGTGGGGTTATAAGAAGAGTGAGGGGACTCCACAGGTGAGGCGCACGGGATAAAGGCTCAGGTGAGTGAAGACAAATGCATGTAGGCCCTCTCGATCTCTCTCTCTCTCTCTCTCTCTCTCTCTCTCTCTCTCTCTCTCTCTCTCTCTCTCTCTCTCCTCGATGGCGGCTGATGGTTGGACCTATACTGTAGAGGCAGGGATATACGAAGGGTGAGTGGGCTCCTCCGGTGACCGCCACCGGCGATGCCGCAGCTCCGCCACCTGAGGAGGGAGCAGAGGTCGGAAGACACAACCCCTGTTTTGAGCGTTCAACAGGGCGTCAGAGAAGGAGGGGACCCTTTCGGGGTTTTAATCTGAACAAGAACGCCCTGGATTTCGGGTATGATTTACGGATGGCAGCGTTGATTGGTGTCGTGATTATTAAAACATTTGGGTTATTTTGAGTCAATCAGTGCACTTTGAAGTTTGAACTGCGTAACTAACCGCTGCAGAAGAAAGAGGCTTTTCCCATAATGGCCCCCAATTCTGGCACATTACTGGAAATAGATCCAGTTGTGTTTTGCATTATTTTTTTGATCATTTTTTGTTTCGAACTAAAGTACCCCCTAGGCTTATAAAAGGCTTCACTTCCAAGTTCAAAGAGATTTGACTCTGCTTGACTGATGATCTGTCTCCCCTTTCTATTGCCGACGCTTTAGGAAAAGACACGTGGTACATCCCATTTCAATGGCCACGATTGGGCCATGAAATTAATTCTAGAGGGATGTCAGTACCACGACCGACTGCGACCCACCACCGGCTGTTGTCTCCCACCACCATCGACCACCGGCGCGAGCACCTCCCACCATCGACGCCACCCTGTCGGCCACCACCTGCTGCCATCATTGTGGCCAACGATGATCTCGGCAAGCTAGTAGTGGCTGACGAGGTGGCATCGGCGGTGAGAGGTGCTCGTCCGTGGTCAACGGTGGTGGGCGGGCGACGATGACAGCCGTAGTGAAAAGGCGCCGGCACCAGCAATGAAAGGTGTCGGAGCCAGCAGTTGAATAGTGCTCACATGCGAGACGTCCCACACCGATGGTTTTGCGGGACGTGCTGGATGGGATTCGAATCAACGGATGAGATTTGGATCAATAGATGGGATTCGCAAGATATTTGGATCAACGAATGGGATTTATAAACGACTAGCCACCACCCTCGCTGCCGCATTGGCCACCACCCTCACTACCCCGTTGGCCACCACCCGGTGCATTTTACTGCGGCCCGCAATGAAAAACGCCAGCGCCCTGAGTGAAAGACGTCGGCGCCTTTTAGTAAAAGACGTTGGCGCCTTTCACTGCGAGTGCCCACGTCTTTCATTGAGGGCGCCGGCACCGGTGCCAACATTGCTCACCTGCGGGACATTGTGCACCTAATAGGACAAAAAGATCGCTATTACTGTAGCTGTTACAGTAACAGGGAGTTTTTTTTTCCTATTATCCCTACACCCGGTCACCACGAATCTCATCCGTTGATCCATCGGAATTCTGATGAATCAACGGTTGAGATTCGTGGTAGGTGTAGAGCTAGCTAATAGGACAAAAAAAACTCACCATGAATCTCATACGTTGATCCATCGGAATTCCGATGGATCAACAGTTCCGATGGATCAATAGATGAGATTCATGGTAGATGTAAAGCTAATAGGACAAAAAAACACCTACCACGAATCTCATCCGTTGATCCATCGGAATTCTGATGTTTCAACGGATGAGATTCGTGATGATTGTAGAGCTAATATGACAAAAAATATTCGTTGTTACTGTAGACAACGGAGAATCCTATCCGTTGATCCAAATCTCTTGAGAATCCCATTCGTTGATCCAAATCTCTTATGAATCCCATCGGTGTGGGAAATCCGCGTCCCGCGGGTGAGCACTGCTAGCGTCGGCGCCTGCAATGAAAGGCGTCGGCGCCTACAATGAAAGGTGTCGGCGCCAGCAGTGAAAGGCACCGGCGCCTTTCACTGTGGCCGCAGTTGAATGCGCCGGAGTGGCAGCGAGGGTAGTGGCCAGTGGCAATGGCGGTGTCTCCGACCTTCATTTCTTCCATTTCTTTTACTATTTTTACATTACATCCATCCAATCTTCCATTAAAAACTACAAGAGGTACTTTATTTTATCCTCGTTTCTAAAATTATATCGTAGAGGATCACTCGAGGATCGCAATGCCTCCAGAATCACTAAATTCTGATGAGAAATAAAGAAGGTACACCATGCCAAACTTGCTTCCGGCTCTTATTTCTTATCGCATACCACCGCCATCGGCCACCGTCCGCTCGCCACTGGCTTGACAGCAAGGAGTTTCTAAATACTTTACGCTATGTAAGGACGTCGGGGACTAAAAATGACATCATCCCAGCGATCTCCGGCGACGAGAGGTGATTGGTGCAAGAAAAAAATTCAAACGGAGAAGATGAACATTTATTTTATTTATTTTGTTTAGACTTTAAAGGTAAAATAGCCACAAAAATATAACAGCTGTTCGGAAGTGACATTTGGAAGGTGTTGATAGGGGTGGCAATGGGTCGTGTCGTGTCGGGTTCGTGTCATGTCTGGTGTCGTGTCGTGTCCAAAACCCCTAGGCCCGGACCCGACCCGTTTAACTAATCGTGTCTAGATCCTAAACTTGTACCCGACCCGCTAATAAACGGGTAGACTTGGTAAGTCCCGCTAACCACCCGGGTCTATTCAGTTGACCCAATCCGACTCGACCTGACCTGACCTGAAAGACCCGCTGGTATTATATATTATAGTATCAGATTGCGGGTAGACCCGTTGAATACTAAACGGGTCTTCCCGGATCTATCGTGTCCAGACCCTAAACCTAGACCCGACCCGTTTATTAAACGGGTCAACCCGTTTACGACCCGAACCCGTTTAGCCCTGACTCAGACCCACTAACTTTGTGTCGGGTCGTGTCGGGTCCGAAATTGCCAGTCCCAGGTGTTGAGGGCTAGAAAAGGAATGCAAAGGGCAACCTGATCTCTTAACAGTAATAGGATAGAGTTGGGGGGCCATTCTTGGAAAAAACTCCAGGAGCAACGTTACTGGGATACAATCGTCGGGGAATAGACCAGAATGTAAACCCCCAAAAGGGACGCTCGTTGTCTGCCTTGATATTTTGCACACCTATCGAGGAGGGCCCACAACGTCTGAGAATTTGGGTCCGTTACTGTATGCGGCTTCGTTACTAATTTATGCCATCTTCTCTGCAGCAATCAGTGGGTCTGACCGTCTCGGGCTCTGAGCTGATCCAACCCAACAAACCGGTGCGGGATCTCTCCTACCCAAAAAACAAAAAAGACGGTGCGGGATCTCCAATCAATTTCTCATGCAGAATAGTAGGGGGCCTAGGGGCCCACTAGATTTTGGCCTTTCGTTTGCGTGCCACGTGGCTTTCTGGTTTATCATTTAGGGCTGCAGCTGGAGAAGGGGGGGGGGGGGGGGGGGGGGGGGTGGGGTGGTTCAACCCGAGCCCAACCCAAAATTGGGCGGGCTTGGATTAGAATTTTAGTTGTATGGATTAGGTTTGCGTTAGAAAATCCCAACCCATCTCAATTTCGGTAAGGTTTGGGAAGAGCTTTCCACAAATCCGACCAAATCCAAAACCCGATTATTTAGTAAATAAATATTTAATATAATATAGTATTGAGTAGGCTCGATCAGAATCAATTTGTTGGATCATTTACTAAATTCAAATTAAGATCGTACTGTAGTGGAATTTTATTGTGTATTTATCACGATGGATCATCGTCCATATAAGAATGCAAATATCTCTATGTGTTGTACTATCGGAACGGAACGGCTATATGTTCATTAATTTCCTCTACCATGTTGAAATCGATCGAATCGTCCTGTACAATCCGATCAACCCGGCCAACCCAACGGATTAGGCTTGGGTTAGAGAAGGTCAACCCGACATCGGGTTGGGTTGGGCTTAGGCAAAGGATTCAACCTTTTAGATTGGGCCTGGGTTGACCCCTCACCTAGACCAACCTATCCGATTAGTGGTGTCCCTACAAACCGTGATGATCAATGAGGCAACGGTGATTATTCGTGTGTTTAACTGCTTCTCGATCATCTAATTATTGCGAACACGTAGGGGTGTAAAACGGGTCGGGCCGATTCGGTCCTGGAGATGTCAAGCCTGGATGGATCCGTCGAGCCCGTTGGGCCGGGACTCGGGCCGGGTTTGGATTAAAAGTAATACTTTTAATAAAAAAAATATGCACACAATCGGCTTTGAAGGCTCAAGCTCTAAGAGATAATAAGAGAAACCATAAGCCACTGCACTATATTTTTTTAAATGATAAATGTATCCGGACATTATATATAAAATAAATACACAGTAATTATAACGGGTTCGGACTGTGAGCTCAAGGTGGCGGCCCGAGTCCAACGCATGATATATTCAGGCCGAGCCAGATCGTGCCATTGACCGGGCTGGATCTGGTTCAGGCTGTTGACTTTTGAGGCCGGGCTCGGGTCGGTTTCAGGCCGTTGACTTTTTTTACAGCCCTACGGACATTTCCTAGACCAATAGGAAATTATATGCTATTTGAACATAGAGAGGATATACCAGCGAACATAATGCAGATGTAGGGGGGGTAGGGGTGTCAACGGATCAGGTCGTGTAGGGTTCGTGTCGTGTCTAGTTTCGGGTCTTGTCCAAAACCCCTAGATCCGGACCCGACCCGTTTAACTAATCATGTCTAGATCCTAAACCCGTACCCAACCCGTTGATAAACGGATAGACCTAATAAGACTAGGTAAGACCTGTTTACCACACGGGTCTATTCAGTTGACCCGATCCGACCCAATCCGACTCGACCCGACCTGACCCTATAGACCCGCTGGTACTATAAATAACAGTATCGGATCGCGGGTAGACCTGACCCGACCCGACACGTTGAATATTAAACGGGTCTTCCTCCCGGGTCGACCGTGTCCAGACCCTAAACCCGGACTCGACCCGTTTATTAAACAGGTCTGTCGTGTCGACCCGTTTACAACCCGAATCCGTTTAGGCTCTGACCCAGACCCGCTAACCGCGTCGTGTCCGAAATTGCCAGCGGGGACTCACTTGGTATGTTCAAATAGTAGTGTTGTCAATATTGTACATGATGACAAAAAAAAGGGTTATTTTGACGGGAACGATTTTGTTCCAACCCCGTTAAAAGGATCTTGGAGCATCACCCTCTCTTTCATTTGGATGGCTTTTGATCATTTCACATGATGAATAATGTGAAATGACACATATGCCCTCAAAATTGGCCAATGAAAGAGAGGATGATGCTCCAACCTCTATAAGGAGGTTGGAACAAAATCGTTCTCTATTTTGACTTACTCCCCTTAATATTTAGGTGCTAAGTAAAATACCTTCAAAGTTTCATTATTAGCTTCACCATCTCAACGGCACCCATTCCATCAGTCAGCCAATGTTGATCGCTAGTCCATCCAAAGTAGCTTTTGAGTGGACTTTTTTTGCCATTCACGACTCCATCTTTCTCAAATTTAGGTGCAGAAAATCATTCATGAAGAATCCATTCGTGAACAAGGAGATGAAGATCTCCTCATTGTTCACTTCTTGAATGGTTTCTTGACCTTGGATTTGAGAAAGGATTTGAAGATCTCCTCTCATGAATGAATTCTTAGATATAGGATTTGAGGAGAGAAAAACATCTTCCCTCAAGAATGAGTTTTCCTTATAAGTGGATTTATTGACCTCGAGTTTGATGAAGGTTGTGAAGGTCTTTTCTCATAATGGGTTCCTTGGTCTAGAATGTGAGTATGGAGATGAAGATCTCCCCTCAAGAATGAGTTTGCTTCACACATGGGTTTCTTGATCTCAGATTTAAGGAAGGAGATAACGATCTCCCTCCAGAATGGGTTTCCCTCATGATTGGGTTTCTAAACACCATTAAAGTTTAAAACCTCTACAATCCTCGTTTTCATAAGTTTTGACCATTTAACCTTATGTTGAAGCTCCCCAATTCAGAACTTGGTCGTCTTGCTTACTAAATCGAGAGTTTCTGCAAGTTTGGAATTTTTTTTTTTTTTTTTTTTTGGGGGGGGGGGGGGGGGGGGGGGAGTGGTAGTACCTCTAAATAATGATTAAATAGGGGGGATAAATTTAATTTGAATAAGGGCAAAATAGTCATTAGTTGCCCAAGCGATACTTACTCAACAAGTAAGATGGAGCTTAGACAATTATGTTAGTTTTGTGTGTGTGGGAAGGGGGTGGGGAAGGAATAAAATCCATTTTTCAAGCTCTAGTGCATAAGCTGAATAAAACTCGATTATGGACTAACGACAAATTTCATACTCACTAGTAACTATTTTAAAAACTTTTTACAGCTTAGTCCAATTTTTTATTTTTTGTAAGGAGCATCAAGCTCGATTAATTCCTGTAATTCAAAGAATAATCTTGGCATATAGTCTTCCTGAACCATATAAGGATAGAAGATTGATTTCATTTACATTCTGTAAGATTGAGAATCTTACTTATTTATGATCAGCCATATTAGCCGATATTGATAAATAGAAAAAAGATATTAAAGGAATAATATTCTTTAATGTGACAATCTTGAATGATAGCCCTGACTTTTCAAGGAGAATCTATAATAATATTAGTGAGTAGATTGATGACTACTTTCTAAAAAAAAAGGAGTAGATTGATGACTGAACATGATTCACTTTCCACCGTGAAGGTCTAAAACTAATCCCACAACTCAAGCCAAGGCAAATACCTTTAGCTTCTACGAAGAACGGATCTGTTGATCGAATTTTAATAGATACTTTAGAAGCCACAATCTCAAGCAGTAGAAGTAATAAACATAAACAGAAAAAAATCCAAACACATAACAGAAATAAAAGCAAAACATAGAAGAGAAATATTTTACATAGAAACCGTTTGGGAGAAAACTACGACCTATGACAATCAGACGATCCACTATAATGGTGAAGCCAAGAAGTTACAAGTAATACTCAACTTCAACGAGAAGACCCTCTTCACCTAATATTATACCTTCTCGTCTCAAGAATGTCACAAAGTCTCACTTTCACTAAATCGATCACAATGAATTAATATTTTTGTTTGCATAGAGAGCAGCCCTAAACAATCCTTTATATAGCAGGACAAGTTTCCCACTTGAACCCATCAAATCCCATATCCAACGGGCCAAAATAACCCAAAAAATAATAATCCCGAGCCAGGATGTCGAGTGGTGAGAACCACTACCCAACACCACTCGGACTTTGAAGAAGGATTGAAGAAATATTATATATATACTTTATTTTGTTGGAAAATCGATGTAATGGATCTTTCAATATGAATAAAATGGCTGAGTTTTCCCGCTCAGTATTGATTTGGAAAAGTGTGATGAGTTTTTTTCCACCCCAGTACTATACGAGTTGCCCAAATGCGTAAAATATCAGGGTGTTACAACCATTTCACAAGTTTGCAACTAAGACCGCTCAAGTGGTGGGTGAGGTCACCTTACCCGTAGCAGTTGGATCGATCGTGTGACATGTGTGATTCATCTTTACTGAATTGGAATCACCCTACAATATGATCTTCGGTCGACCATGGCTTCACCGGGTGGTCACAATCACATCGTCGAAGCACCAATGCGTGAACCTCTTGTTTGACAAAGGCGTATTAAAGATCCGAGGAGATCAGTATATGGCGGTGCAAACTATGATCGAGGCCACCATTGGTGGGGACTCAACTTTGAAAGATCAACCAGTTGCAACATATAACCTAAGGGAGGACCTTGATCATGTGAATGAGGTGTTCGACAAGTGGCATATGTCCCCTCTTTAGCTCCTCTCACGATGGTCAACATTGATTGTGAAGACATTCCAAAAATGACGATTATTGAGAATGCCTCTCTCGAAGGAAGAAAGTAGCTCCATGTCCACCATATTGAAGTAGAATAAGAATGTCTTCGCCTGTTTGTTCAAAAAGATGTCAAAGATCAACCCAAAAATAACCTGCCATCACCTTAAGTCACAGAGGGTGCCATACTTGTCATGCAATGATGTCGGCACATCACAAACAAGAAGAAGGAAGTGGTGAACGAAGAGATCAACGTACAAGCTTCTAGCTACCAGCCGGGTTCATCTATGAAATCATACACCAGACTGCTTGCCAACATTGTTGCCGTTTTGAAGAAAAAAAAAAGGAAATATTAGGGTATGTGTTGGCTTCACGAACCTTAACTAGGCATGCCTAAAGGACTCATTTTTTCTCCCACATATATATAAGCTCACGGACATAATGACCGGATGCAGTCTTTGTTCGTTTTTGGATGGCTAATTGGAGTATAATCAAATACCCATGTACCCATCAGACAAGAGAAGACATCCTTAGTTATTGACCCATGGGACGTACTGCTATAAGGTAATATCGTTCGAATCGAGGAACACGGGGGCGAATTATCAAAGGATCATGACGAAGATGATCAAGAGCCAGATCAAAAGAAAAGTAGAGGTTTACATCAATGATATTCTCATGAAAAGCTGAGTAAATTAATATCACCTTGTCGAGTCTAAGTAAGCAGTCCGAATCTTACTTGAATACAACATCAAGCTGAATCAGAAGAAGTCACGTTCAGGGTCGCTTTTAGAAAAATCTTAGGTATCGCAAGAAACATAGATGTTTACATCGACGATATGCTCGTGAAAAGCCAAGTAAAGCAGGATCGCCTCGCTGACTTAATGCAAGTATTCAGAACCTTGCACAAATATATTATGAAACTGAATCAGATGAGTGCACGTTCGAGGTCGCCTCTAGGAGATTCTTGGTGTTCCCAATGACCCACGAGGGTGTAGAGGAGAATCCATAACAGATTTGGGCCTTGATCGAGATGTTGTCTTCGAAAACCGTGAAGAAGGTTAAGAGCTTCAACGATTGGGTAGCCACACCTAGGTTGGTTCATCTCGAGGATTTTCAATATTTGCAAACTCCTGTTCGAGATAATCTTTAAGGGGGCGATGTTTGACTAGGATCAAGAGAAAGAGTCAACCTTCCAAAATATCAAGTCATACCTCAATTGCCCATCTATTTTGTCAATTGAACCAAATGGCTAGAGGAGTGAAGCTTGAGCTTTTGTTCCCTAAGGAGGTCAAGGGTTCAAACCCCGCCTTGAAACTTTAATTATATACCATTCGAATGACTTAAAATAGTCGCCCCGAACCATGAAATCACCGTGGTTCGGGGTCCACCCATCGACACCTGTCCCCACCCGTTCGATCACCCTGCCCTTATGATGGGAGCCCCCTGGGGTTCATCTGGTGCCTTGTTGATGGCTGGACCCCGAAACAACGATGATACCGTGGTTCGGGGCGACTAGGTTAAGAGCTTTATATGGCATTTAAATGCAATAAATGTTTCCTTTATTCCACTCTTTATTTAGTTCCTTGTTGTCCCATAGTGGAAAACCACGAAGCAAGGAGTGGGCATAAAATAGACCCTTCCACCCACGAGATTGTAACAACACAAGGGGAAGGGAATGCACCACCACCGCATACGCACGCATGCATGCGCAACATGCCGAACTTGGGCTTGGGCTTCGCGTACCCAGGCACCCACACCTATGGAGACGAATGCAGTTTCCAAAATGGTGGGCTTGGGCCTACCTTGTTTGTGTAGTCTTGGATTATTTACTTTTGTAAGTGCTTTATATATTGGATTGTTATAAAAGATATCATTTATTGAACGTTTATGGGGGCTAACCATTGCCGAAAGGATATCTAGCACAAACGGTAATGTGCACTTTAATCGTGTCCACGTGACTCATTAATCGCCATTATTCAAAGAAATAAAAAACTCTATACTCTTATTGCACTCTCTCCACACTCTCCCTCTCTTTGTACTCTACGTACTTTCTAGATTTTTGAAAGCTTGCCAATTCGCCAAAGTCTTCTCAGCGTTGTGCCAACAAGTCAAGTGTGCCTGCACCGAGGTCATCGTATCTCTAGGAGCCATTGCCACAAGACCAACACGTAGGGGGCAATCTGAACTTTAGGGCAATGCTTGTGCTCTTCGATCCTACATTCCACATCTAATCCTCTTCTTCTTATTTTTATAAGTATAATTGTAGCTCATGCATGCTTATATTATGGATTTGAAATCTTATTAGTATACCTATGATTCCCATGTACTATAATATGTAATAACTTCACCTCATTTGATTGTTAACTAGATTGAGATAGAATCTACTAGGTCACAAGTGATGGCTAGCACCCCAACAAGTGTATCACACTCAGTCCCAACTGCTCCTCCATTGGATGGTTGTGATTCTCGCCACATCTGACGTGATGTTAGACACCTGACAAGTGTATCAACACAACCCCAACTACTCCTCCATTGGATGGCTATAATTCTCCCCACGCCCCGAGTGAATCGAGTGAAAAGGACATATCATAGACATTAGAACAAACTCACTAGACTAGGACTGCAAACGAGTCAGGCCGAGCCGAGCTTCGGTCTATTTGAGTTAGTCTTGGTTGTTCAAGCTTGGTCTTGGCTTGATTACTATAGAGTACAGACTAGCTTTGGCCTGTTTGGACTTGTCTTATTTACTAAACAAGCTTAAAATCTAGGATTGGGCTTTGGCTTGTTTAATATTCCAAACATTTGAATAAGCCCTTAACGAGCTTGTTTGAGAACTCCAGACTAAGTCAAAATCTTGAACCATATATCGGCCTATTCGTGCCTTATATGTAGTCCATTAATGATATATCTTTCTCATGATCATAGTAATAATATTCTCAAAATTATTAAAAAATCATGAATAATTCGCAAACTCAATATCAAACGAATTATTCTTCAAATTATTCGGTAACATGTGCCACACCCAAACAAATCCCAAATTATTCATGAATAATTCACAAATTTTTATATTTTTGTGTGCTATTTATTTTATTTTAGCTATAAACATATTTTCCATATCTATTAATATAAAATTACGTTTGTAATAAAGTATATTTTATATTTCCGAACTTCTCCTAAATTTAATCTGATTTTTCAAATATTTTCCGAACTCCAAATTTTGCCCCCTCGCTGAATTATTTCCGAACACCAAACGTATTTGTAGACACACGAATTTCATCGAACCCGGACCCGACATACGCGTGCCGACGTGGATGCAAACCCGACGCGCTCAGACCCGGACCCGACTCGAAGGCCCCTACGTGGATGCAAACCCGACGACTCGGACCCGACTCGCACCTAGCAAAAGAGGAGCGGACCCCACTTCAAGAGGGGCCGGCCCTTACTAGGGTCCGAACCCCATGGGGCCGGCCCCTTCTAGGACCCGAACCCCATGGGGGTCCGGCCCTATTGGGACCCGAACCCCTTGGAGGGGCCGGCCGGCCCTGCAAGGAAAGGGAAGAAAAGGAAAGAAAAGAAAAGAAAGAAAAGAAAAAGGAAAGAAAAGAAAGGAAAGAAAAGAAAAGGAAAGAAAAGAAAAGGAAAGAAAAGAAAGAAAAGGAAGGAAATACCGCCATGCGCGGGGGGAGGTTGCGTATGACGTCTGCACACATGCGGATCTGCGCCGATCCCTCGATCCGACGCACAAGACGAAGCGCCCGATCGCCATCGATTTCGTGTGCGAAATCCAGCCATAATTGCCTCGCCAGAAAAGGAAAACAAATAAACGTTATTCCCCTCATCAATGGATGAATAAATCCAGGGCAATTATGAGGGAGATACAAAAGGGATTCAAAATTAAAAGTTCTCATATCTCTCTCCCCACCCCTTTGCCTATAAATAGAGGGGGTGGGGGAATGAAGAAGAGGTTGAAAAATTGAAGACGAAACGCCGGAGCTCTGCAGAAGAGGATACGCTTCTTCATCGACCCAAGGCTTCACGAGGCACAGTCAAGCCTGTCCCGAGGGATCGGCTTACTGAAAGTCCTCATCAACGTGAAGACCCTTGCACACGAAGATCATCCCTTCGACCCCGTGCACGAAGAAGAAAGCTCAGAGAAGAAGAACCCTTCGACTCCGAAGACGCCAGAAGCAAAGGCCGGAGAAGAAGAGGAGCGACACTACCCCGTCGTCTCCAACAAGCCTTCGACTCTGATCAAGCCCAAAAGTCCGGAGAAGAAGAGGAGCGGCACTACCCCGTCGTCTCCAACAAACCTTCGACTCCGATCAAGCCCAAAAGCCCGGAGAAGAAGAGGAGCGGCACTACCCCGTCGCCTCCAACAAATCCTCGATCCCGATTAAGCCCCAAAGCCCGGAGGAGAGAAGCGAAGCGTCATCACCCCGTCGTCTTCGACAAACGCCTGCCCCATCCACGAAGAAGAAAGCCTGGAGCAGATCGTCTGAAGCGTCGCTACCCCGTCGTCTTCATCAACAAAAGCCGACGCTACAACCGTCGCACGGAGACCGTCGCTACCCTCGTCGTCTTCATCAACAAAAGCCGACGCTACAACCGTCGCACGGAGATCGGTGCTACCCCCACCATCTTCGAAAGCATTCTTCGACTCCGATCACGCCAAAGAAGCCCGGAGAAGAGGAGAAGTCCAGTCGACACGCAAACCGTCGAAGCACCGAAGAAGTAGCCCACGTCGTTCGAAGAAGAAGATCGAGTTGACGCTGAAGCTAAAGCCAACGCAAGAAGCCAAAGCAAAGCCCCAGTAAAGCCCGCGCCAAAGCAACGCAAGTGCCAAAGCCAAGCGACTACGCCGGACACGAGCAAAAGCACCGCACGTTCTAGCCGATACGACGCGAAGTCCGGAAGAACGAAAGCATCGCAAGTCTCTCCCAGCTACGTCCAAGTGCAAGCGCCAAAGCAAAGCAAAAGCCAGAGCCACGCCGGAGCCAAGCCAAAGCCAACGCCAAAAGCTCGATCGACGCCGCGAACCGACGATCAAGGACACCAAGGTCAAGCAAGGAACGAGGAAGACGCGAAGACCGAGGAACGAAGCCGAAAACCCCCTAGCCGAGAAAGCGCGAAACACGGAAGGGACAAAGCAACGGTGGACATTCCTTAGCCTCTCCAAAACCCTCTCCCTGTAAAGATCCCTGTCCTGGGCAGCCCCTTCAGCGCTCTCGCACGAACACCACGTGGAGACGCGGATCAAAGGGATCCCCCAGAAGATCTTTTCCCACAATCCCCTGATCAAAACTCGCCGCAACCCGGACTCGCTACACCCGAGCAACCCGGGTCCCGGCCACACTTGTAATCTCGTGTGATTCGCAATAAAGACGACCCGCGCTTTTTTCCGCGTCCACAGTATTACTATGTTTATGATCCCTAATAGGGATGGCAACGGTGCGGTTTCGGTGCGGTTTTGGGCAAAATCGAAACCGCACCGCAACACCGAACCGCCACACCGAAACCGCACCGCACCGCGACGGTGTACCATATGTAAAACCAAAACCGCACCATGCGGTGCGGTGCGGTGCACTACGGTTTTACATTATAATGGTCTAAACGGTGCGGTTTTTTACGATTTTGGGTAAAACCGAAACCGCACCGCGACGTTTTTATATTTTGGCAAACCAAAATCGCACCATGCGGTGCGGTTTTCCACGGTTTGCGGTTTTAAACCGCACCGTTGCCATCCCTAATCCCTAAACAAGTTTGTTCATGAACCCAAGCTTTTATCTGTTTAAGCTTTGGCTTGTTTAATTAACGAGCCTAAATATAAAGTATGGGCTTGGCCCAAATAATTGGAGTTTGGAACTTCTCCAGTCGGTCCATTCCCGATCGGTGGGTCCACGAGCATCACATCCCCACAGTGGTAGGGGACCCGAAAGTCGTACTCTAGTCGACTGCAAGCGGCTATGATGTGCTCCAGGCCCACCAACGAGGCCCGACTAGAGGAGATCTGAACTCAAATAATTGACCGAGCCTTTATCAAAAAGCTTGGTTGGTTTGCAGCCTGACGCCACACCAGAGGCCCAGATGTAAAATGCTAGATAGTAGTTTGCCAACTTTACGTGGCATCCGCCGAGGGCTTATACCATGGTCCCCACAAAAATGTTCCATGCAATTAGGAGCTGCCAGCTCTGCATATCACGTGGAGTTGGCAACAAAAGTTGGCAAACGAGTTGGCCATATAGCATTACTCGCAAATAAAACAGTAGCAGGGTCCTTCGAGAGAGAAATTTTTTCAGAAATGGGTCCCTGAAGTATCAGCTACTGACAGAAAAAACAGAAATGGGTCCCACGCTGCCCTCCGCTGGCCACGTGATCCTAGACTGTGCTGCCGCTAAATAACAAAAAAAAACCCCCTCAATTAATTAGTTTGATTAATTTTTTTTTGGGTTATTTTGACTTTGCACCCTAAATTTTGCCTTGATTTAGACTTTAACCCCCATTAATTCATTAATTAGACTTTACCCCCCAAAACTAACTGATCCGTCAGCTCACCATCTAAGAGGAAGGGTGAGCTGACGTAAAAGAAATAAAGTTTTGAGCTGACGTAAAAGAAATAAAGTTTTGGGGGTGAGTTGACGGAACAGTTAGTTTTGGGGGGTAAAGTCTAATTAATGAAAACATACGGTGTAAAGTCTAATTCAAGGCAAATTTGAGGGGCAAAGTCTAATCCAGCCTCCAACCCGTCGCTCACTCAGCACAGCACAGATGGATCAGCTCGGACATTCGGAGCTCCAAACACCACAAAGCAAACCCAATCCGGAGAGAGCCTGCTCCAGCTAACACACGCGTCAGGCTCCCATTTGCTGATCCCCGGAGTGCCCTGGATCAAACCCGCAACCCGATCACGGCCAGTTCCGCCGCCGCCTCCCGGTCGCACCAGCGGACAACGAAGTCACGACCGTCGGGCTCCTAAAACAAATCCTTTATACATTCTCAACAGCAAACACCATTTCGACCTTCCCGCGCCTGACACGTATCCACACAAGCTGGCCCCAGGTTACTTCGAGAGCGATTTTCCGTCGTCTCACAAGAAAGTGGGCTCGCACACATCCGTTGTACCATACAACCGCGAGAACCACTGCGATTCAAGAGACATAGGGTAGCGGGCCGCAGCACATGGTTGTACTGTTGTAGTGGCCCCCAGCACTCATAGCGTGTTTATAGGCTGTTAGAGCAGTGCTGCAGTGGGCCCCGTGGGTGTATGGTACAACGGTTGTGCTGAAAGTTTTCCCCTCCCTAAGGCCACTGACGTGGAACCCACCTCGCACCTGTCTCCACCCCGCCCTTTTTGTCAACACGGTGGCCGGTGGCGGACCAAAAAGCGAAAAAAAGGCAATATAAAACTTTTGTCTTTACATTTCCACCTCCTGTTAATTATTTGTTTATTTTGTTCCTTCTGAGTAAACGTCTGTCTATTTTTTTAAAAAAGATAAATTACACTTTGCCCCCTGAAGCTTAGCTAAAAAACACTTAACCCCCTATAATTCAAAAAATTACATTTCGCCCCCTATAAGTCAGTTTTGATCAGATAAAAATTACCAAATGAAAGAATTTAAGTAGCTGACACAGGGTATTGTGTTACATTTCAAACTTTAGAGAGTAATTGGGAACAAAGTAAACTGCAGAGGGGTTAAGTGTATTTGAGCTTAACGTCAGGGGGCAAAATATAATTTACCTAATTGTTTTTTATAGAAAACAAGTAATTGTTATGCCATTTTAATCAATATTAAAATTATAATTTTCCAGTCTAGCATAGTTCATGGGCGGGCGGTTACTTTGCTTCTGCTAGTGATAAGCACGCCATGTCCCTCATCATTCACCCTCTCTCTCTCTCTAAATTCTTTTATTCGTTGCTTTCCCTTCTTCCTTGTCGATTGAGCTCCTAGGGTTTCACACTCAGTCGGCGTTCTTCCTTCATCACCTCCGGGCGGTGGCGCCGCCGTGGTTGAGCACCAGGTGAGAGGTCCAAATCTGCTCCTACGCCCCCCCGTTTATTTTTCTCCCCAATTCTTTATTGGACATAGGTAATTGTAGCTGGCGCTTATTTAATTCGGGGAGAAAAGGACGGTGTTCAGTTTTTTATTGGAATTCCGAGTCTCGCCCGAGCTTGGGAGCCCGATCTGTTGGTTTTCCTGTCCCTTTGATCTCTCGCTCTCATTTTGCTTTGGTGGATCACGATGAAGCGGCCGGTGCCTGGCGTCCAGGTAGGGGAGTGTTGCAATCGTTGTCGGTGTTTGATCGTTTCTGCTTTTCCGATGATTGATGCCTTGAGGAAATGGTTTCGAGGTGGCCGAGGCCGGGGATCTGATAGAATTACCAAGATTTGATCATCTTGTTTCGCTGAACTCTCGATTTGTTCGTCCGTGCCATTGAACCTGACGAAATGAGCAGCCTTGTGCTGTTTTGCGGCGGCATTGTCGTTCGGAGGTCTGTGTTTTTAGTGTCTCTGGTTGAAAAGCCTAATTTTTCAGCATTGGCAACTTCAAGTTTTGCCGAGAGAGCGATCCATGACCTCTTTCGACGATCAATTCTTATCTGTCTTCGTTGCGGGAGCTTTTACATTGTGTAGAGAGGGATTCGGTGGTGGATTGTCTTTCAGTTTCTAGGATCTGGTCTATCCTTTAGAATCAGGTTCTGTTGGTTTCTTGTTTCCTATGAGTCAAGCTGATCCATTTGCGAAAATATCAGTTTTTCGTACATTTGGCTTAGAATTTTGAAACTAGAGCGATCGATGTCTTAGAGCTGGCCCCAGGGGCCTCATTATTCCTTCCCTATTATTTGAAGAAGGATGGCCTTCCCTTATGAATAGGCAGCCACTTTTTGGTGCCAACTCCATGGGCCTCCCAATTCTTTCCCTATTTCTACCAAATGAACAAAAGTGTTTTGTCATCTCTACAAAATACACTGATGACAAAGTCACCAAATTACCAAAACCCATTGTACTTTCTAAAAATTATCAAATGAAATTCGGCTAAGAAGTATGCAACAACCAATTTTTGACCATTGGGCTAGGATCCCAACGAAGATCAGATTTTCACCAGTGGTATAATTCTGTTCGTTGGACACGAATTCCATGGATGGTTGGATTTTCACCGACAATTGAATTTTTTTCGCCATTGAGATTGGATTCCAACAACATCGACTTTTTGCCAATGGTCTTATTTTTTGATTGTTGGGTTTGGTTTCCAACGATGATCGAGTTTTTACAACGATCGAATTTTTGATTGTTGGGCACAGATTCTAATGATGGTCTGATTCCTTCTATAAATAAAGGCAATTCTTGTTTAGTTTCAACAAATCCCTCAAGTCTCCCCTCGCCTTCTCATCCAAAAAAATTACCTCGAGTCCAATTGCTCTCGTTTTCTTGCTCTTTACGGCGCACAATCGCTGAACCAATATGCTTGTTGATGACTCCAACTTCAACTCCGACTTTGACTCCAACGATGAATTGGAGCTATTGACAATAGCAATTATGGAGGAAGAACGACTCGACAACCGGAGATAGTCAAGATCAAACTGTGGTTCCATTCAAAGTCATGCAACCATTTGGCGTGATAGAGTTCAAGGTCACGAGGGCCTCTTTCGAGATTATTCTGCTGAAAATCCCATGTATTATCCTAGTTTATTTCGTTGGGGATTTCGGACGAGTCATTCTTTATTTGCCTGTGTTAGATCAGAGACAAATGGTGTTATCCAAGAAGGAAAAAAGGGGAGAGAAGGGAATTGGGAACAAAGGGCATTACTTTACTCATTGGGGCTGTTAATGTATATACCGGGTCGGGTTCTATGTACAGTCGGGTCGGGTTCTATGTGTATACATGTACTTATATATTGGGCTTCGGTCCCTCAATAAGATTCATTCCATTCTCTCCAAACCCTAGCTGTCATCTCCTAACATGGTATCAGAGCTCTAAGGTTTTCTCGTGCGACGATGGCGACGACGGCAGCCACCTCCGGTCTCCCCCTCCACCCGGCAGCCCTCCTCCGGTCTTCCCCTTCACCCGGCAGCCCCCCTCCGACCTCCCTGCCTCTCTCCTCCGCCCGCAAGGCCCCCCCGACCCCTCCCCGCACCTCCCCTCCGCCCGCCCGCCTGCCCGGCTCCCCCCGATCGCTCCCCTCCGCTCGCCCGGCCCCCCCAACCTCTCCCCTCCGCTCGTCCGGCCCCCCCGACCCCTTCTTTCCGCACGCCTGGCCCCCCCGACTTATCCCCGCCGCCCGCCCGGCCCCCCCGACCCTTCTCCTTTGCCCGCCCGGCCCCCCCAGCCCTCCCGACCCCTCCCTCCGCCCGACAGGCTCCCCCAGCCCTCCCCGGCCCCTCTCGTCCCTCCACTCAACCCTCCCGACCCTTCTCGACCCCTCCCTCCGCCCGACAGTCCCCCCCCAGCCCCCCCGACCCCTCCCCTCCACCTGCAAGCCCTCTCCCGGTTCCCTTCTCCTTTGAGTTTCCTCCATAGCGTCTCCTCCAGTGCCGTCCGTCGTTGCGATCTCTCCACCGCTGAAGGCGGTCACCTTTCAGTTGTTCTCGGCCAGCGACTAGCCTTATTGGTCGCTCACCGTCGAGGCCGTGCTCTCCAGTCGCGATCTTTGGGGTCACATCACCGGCGATGATCCTCCTCCAGCTGCCTCCTTCGGCTCCTCCTCTGTCACCAGCAGTGCCGCGTCTTCTGCTGCGACTGCTACCACGGCAGCCACGGTTGCTGCTCTCACGTGGCGTCGCCACGATCAGGCCATCCGGGCCTATCTCCTGGACTCCGTTGCTCGTCCGCTCCTTGCTCCCATTGGCCGCCTTCCCACAGCGCGTGCGATATGGGAGTATCTCCGAGACCGGTTTCTCCCGCGTGGTGGCGCCCGCCGGCATCAACTTATCTGTGACTCGCAGTCTGTTCGTCAGGGGGAGCATACGATTCAGGACTTCTTCAGTCTGATGAGTGCCTACTTGCATGAGCTGGACTTCCTGATCCCGGAGCGGTGTACTTGCCCACGCTCTAGGGATTTCCAGCGCTACCTTGATGAGGGCCGCCTGCACCAATTCCTGGCAGCGCTTCGACCGGACTTTGCTCTCATTGCTGCTCAGCTCCTACATCGTGAGTCACTCCCTAGGCTAGAGGATGTCTTTCTCGCCCTGGTCGATGAGGAGACTCGCCTTTAGACTCAGGGAACTCGTCCTCCTCCACTTGTTTCTGGCTCAGACACCATCCTGGCGGCCGGGTTCTCTGATGAGTCTGTCTTCTGTCACTACTGCAAGGAGCCCGGACACATGAAGCGTGAACGCCCTACACGTCCTCCACGCAACCCCCGCTGGGGTCCAGATGAGAAAGCATCATGCTGGGCTCCTGCTTCCCGGGACGATCGACGAGGCGATCGAGGTGGACGGAGCCGTGGACGTGGTCCATCCTCCTTCCGCTACTTTGGCGGTACAGCGGCTACTGTAGAGCCCTCAACGCTCCACACTGCTACCACTGCACCTTCTTCCGCTCCTGAGTCGGACCGTCTTCAGCGCCTCGAGGAGCTCCTCCTTCGTCACCTAGCTTCCACCGGCTCCGCGACTGCTCACGGCTTGTCTGCCACCTCTGGTACTACTGCTCCATGGATCTTCGATTCGGGTGCCTCCTGTCACCTCACCTTTGACTCCACTGTACTCACTGATTGTTCTCCTACTCCTACTCACCTAGAGGTCCGCACTGCGGATGTAACTTTAGTCCCTATCCCGCAATGTGGATCCATCACTACTACCTCTGATCCTTCTGGTCGCCTGACCCTGCCCCATGTCCATCATGCCTCTCGTCTTAACATAAATATGATTTCTATCAGTTCTCTTTGCGACTCTGGACTGACTGTCACCGTCACACCTTCTGTTTGTGTTGTGCAGGATTCGAGGACGGGTCGGAGGATTGGGCTGGGCCGTAGAGCAGGAGGACTTTACCAGCTGGACCATCTACATGTGTCTTCTGTTCCTGTTGCGTCTGTTATGTCTGTTACTTCTGATACCGACCTGTGGCACAGAAGATTAGGTCATATATCGAGTGATCGACTCAAAAGCGTTTTCCGTTCAGGCGCTTTGGGTCGAGTGTCCTTCTCCCCTCTCTCTGTTTGTACGGGTTGTCGACTGGCAAAGCATTTAGCCCTTCCTTTCTCTGCTAGTGCTTCCCAATCTGATGCTTTATTTGATTTAGTATATTATGACATTTAGGGTCCTGCACCAGTTGCATCTATTTCTGGTTTCATGTATTATGTGTGTTTTATCGATGACTACTCTAGGTGCACCTGGGTTTATCTTATGCGTCACCGGTCTGAAGTCCCTCTCATCTTTAGGAGATTCACCACTATGATACATACTCAGTTTGGTCGGCGCATCAAGACTTTTCGGTCTGATTGTGCCAAGAAGTATCTCTCCTCTGAGATGCGTGAGATTCTTCAATCTCACGCACTCTTCACCAGCAGTCCTGTCCCCACATCCATGAGCAGAACGGCGTTGCTGAACGCAAGCATCGTCATGTCCTTGAGACCGCACGAGCCTTGCTTCTCTCTGCGTCTGTTCCTCACTCCTACTGGGCTGAAGCTATCATGACGGCTGTCCACCTCATCAATATCACTCCGTCGTCTGCTCTGTCCGATGCCACCCCATATGAGCGCCTTCACTCCGGCCCACCTGACTATACTTTTCTTCGCACGTTTGGCTGCACGCGCTTCGTTCTTCTTCCTCCCCATGAGCGCACCAAACTTTCTGCGAGGTCTGTTAGGTGTGTTCACTTGGGGCTCAGTCGGGAGCACAAAGGGTATCGTTGTTACGATCCCTTGGTTCGCCGGATCTGTCTCCCGTCACGTTTCCTTTGTTGAGGATGTCCCGTACTTTTTCCCTGAGTCTCGGGATCTTTCCTTGCCTCCTGTGTCACCCTCCCCGCCCTCATCACTTCTCCACATCCTCGTTCTACCTCCGTTTTTTGCTGCCCCACCCACGCCTCCACCACCATCTTCCCCGCCACCTCCACCACCACCACCACCACCTCCTCCGTCTCCCTCGCCATCTCCACCACCACCTGTTACTCGTGTCTATGTTCGTCGGTCTGCAGCTCTTCCTCCAGAGTCGGTTCACACTGGTACTCCCTCGTTTGATGCTGCTGCCCCCTCTTCCCCGGTCGTGGATTCTGCTCCTGTTCGGCGCTACCCGGCGCGCGAACATCACTCTCCTGACAGATATGACTACTTTCCGGATAGGTTTGGCTACTCTGCCTTTCCCTCGGACTTTCCTGACTCCTCTGGCTACTCTGCCATTGCCTCCTATTCGCCATCTTATCAGGCTTTTCTTACTGCTTTTCACACCCACCGGGAGCCCCAATCGTACCGTGAGGCAGCTTTACATCCAGAGTGGCGGCAGGTCATGTTAGTTGATCTTGAGACTTTTCAGCGGACCCAGACATGAGATTTGGTGCCTTGTCCCTCAGGTATGGTGCCTGTTAGCTGCAAGTGGATATTCAAGATCAAGACTCGACCTGACGGATCTATTGAGCGGCACAAGGCCCGCCTCGTTGCTCGTGGCTTCTCCCAGGAGTATGGGATTGATTACGAGGAGTCGTTTGCTCCAGTTGCTCGGATGACTACTGTGCGCACCCTCTTAGCTGTGGCAGCTGCTCGAGGGTGGCCTCTCCATCAGATGGATGTCACCAATGCGTTCCTCCACGGTGACCTCTCCGAGGAAGTATACATGGCTCCTCTTCCGGGCGTTTCAGTTCCTCCAGGGCACGTTTGTCGTTTACACCGTGCTATTTATGGGCTCAAACAAGCACCTCGGGCATGGTTTGAGCGCTTCCGCAGTGCAGTTCTGGCAGCTGGGTTTGTTGAGAGATTCTCTGACTACGCTCTGTTCACTCGCTCCTCCAGTCAGGGTATTGCTGTGTTACTTCTATATGTGGATGATATGATTATCACCGGGGATGACAGTGCTACCATAGCTTACCTTCAGTGCCATCTCCAGAGCCAGTTTGAGATGAAGGATCTCGGCCCTCTCCGGTACTTTCTTGGCCTTGAGATTGCTCGATCAGCTCGAGGATTGTTGATCTCCCAGCAGAAGTACATCTCCGATATTTTTATCGAGGCTGCTCTTACTGATTCTTGTACTGCTGACACGCCTATGGAGCTTAACTTGAAGCTTCTCTCTACCGATGGTGAGCCTCTCCAGGATATCTCTCGTTATCAGCGGCTGGTTGGGATGCTCGTTTATCTCACCATGACTAGGCCTGACATTGCCCATGCCGTCTGTATTATAAGTCAGTTCGTTCAGTCTCCTCGCTCAGTTCACTATGCAGCAGTCCTTTGGATTATTCGGTATCTCCGTGGCACTGTCACTCAATCGCTGCTGTTTCCCTCCACATCTCCACTAGTTTTGCGTGCTTACTCTGATGCCGATTGGGCTGGCGGTGTTGCTACTCGTCGATCTACTACCGGCTACTGCGTGTTTCTTGGTGATTCTCTCATTTCTTGGCGCAGCAAGAAACAGGAGTCTGTTGCACGCTCCAGCACCGAAGCCGAATACCGAGCTATGGCTTCCACCACTGCCGAGATTGTCTGGCTTCGACGTCTTCTACTCGATTTGGGAGTCAGGATTTCTGGGGCTACACCTCTGTTCTGTGACAACCGAAGTGCTATTCAAATTGCTAGCAACCCGGTTTTTCATGAGCGGACCAAACACATCGAGGTCGACTGTCATTATGTTCGGCAGGAGTTTCTTGCAAACATAATCTCCTTGCCGTTCATTCCCTCAACGGAGTAGACTGCTGAATTTCTCACAAAGCCCCTGACGATTGCTAGATTTCGTCATTTTAAAAGCAAACTCTCGGTACATGATCCACCGTGAGTTTGAGGGGGACTGTTAATGTATATACCGGGTCGGGTTCTATGTACAGTCGGGTCGGGTTCTATGTGTATACATGTACTTATATATTGGGCTTCAGTCCCTCAATGAGATTCATTCAATTCTCTTCAAACCCTAGCCGTCATCTCCTAACAGGGGCAATGGCCCTATATATGACTATATAAAGGATGAGTTCACCAAGGGTGAGTATACCCAAAAGAAGCTAATAAATCTATACAAAGACTAAGAATATATGTACACACTCAAACACCACCCCCTCAAACTCAAGGTGCATCATACACTAAGAGTTTGCTAATGAGATATCGAAATCGCTGAATATTATATATCTTCGTAAAGAAGTCTGCAAGCTGTTCTGTAGAAAGGTACATGTGGAAGCGAGAGTGTGCCGTTCTTGTAGCGATGTCGAATAAATGACAATCCAGGTCAATGTGTTTCGCACGCTCGTGAAATACCGGATTGCTAGTAATCTGAATAGCACTCCTGTTGTCACAGTGGAGAAGAGTTAACGAGGTTACCTGAACACCCATATCATCGAGTAGATAATGTAGCCGAATGACCTCACAAGAAGTGCGTGCCATATTACGATATTCAGTCTCAGTACTGGAGAGTGAAACGATCTTCTGCTTCTTGTTTTTCCATGAAATAAGTGAGTCACCTAGAAAATACAGAAGCTAGTGGTGGATCGTTGATTAGTGGGATCTCCCACCCAGCCTGCATCGGAAAAGGCACGAAGCTCCAAGGAAAAAGATGATGAAAACATCACCCATAATTGTCAGTAGCATTTTAGGTATTGAATAATCCCTTTTTCATGTCATCAAACTTAGATTGATTTACATACGATGTACGTGTGGAATGTGGGCTAATCTAATGGTAATAAACAAAATATAAATGACACATATATGATCACATAAAACTTCACAATCCATGAAAAAAAATCGTTAGTCACTAGGGTATACAGGTTCAACAAAAAATATCTTTTAACGTGGCCCTCTTCATTGTATTGTGCTGCATTATTCCCCTGAAATAGCCTATTATAAATTGCTTGTTCCACGCTGACCACTCCACTATATTGTTATGTTGTCTCTTTCTTCTGAAATAGCCTATTCTCCAGCTCATTATTCTTGGTGCATCTGAAGCTGCAAGTACTTACTCTACTCTTCAATTGTTATGTTTTTTTTTTTTTTGTTTGGTACTTAAAATATTGAGTCTGCCTTTCAGAAGATTAACTTGAGAAAATTAATGGAATTAAACCATTAAAGAGCATACACCATAGCCTTTTCAATTTATCGAGGATTAAAGTACCAATGTAAACGTGCTTGTGGTTGATTTGGACTAAGCAGCTACTATCTATGAATATCAAATTGCAGAATTCGTCTCCTTCCATTTTGAAGCTAAAGTCAGTAGAGAGTGCTTCCATACGGCCCAAGGACATGGCTGTTTCTATGAAGGATTTGGATCCTGCTTTCCTGGGGGCTGGACAAAAGGCGTATCCTATATTGTGATTCCTATATAAGTTTAGTTCGATTGAATTTCACTTTGAATATATCACTTTGTTGTGAATTTATGCAATTATCTACAGGCATGCATGTTGTTTAACGTTGGACATGATCTAGGATGGCAATTGTTTAGTGTTTTTTAACTGATAACTATGGATGGAAGGCTCATGCGTAAGCGATTGACATGATTGAATAGAGTATGGTGTTAAATAAATTTGCTCCACGGGACAAATTGTACAACAATGATTAAGCAAATTACTTCCTACTCTGGGCGCAACCTTTCTGGTGTCCACATTACACCCTACGCAATGCCCATGTATAACTGTGGTTATATTCTTTCAGTAAGTCTGGTGGATAAGATATATTACTTCGTACACAGGGCGCAACCTTTCTGGTTGTTGGCATCCATGTGTGCTATTTTCAAAGTTGCATTTTTTGTGTAGGATAAAATTGTCTCAACTATTGTTGATGCTGAACTCGAACTGGGAAAGAAGTCATTGCATTGTTTTTGAGTGATTGCATTCACTCAAGTACATGAAATTTACTGCTGATTTTTGTTATGGGGAAAGGCTATTAGATGAAAATGTTAGCTATATGCTAATCCATCGTTGTTAGAATGGTGGCTAGTACTGCCTTGTTATTTCACTATTGTTACCAACATCTTCTTTTGGTTACTGTTTATTTGGATGTGCACAAATGTTATATTCCTTGACAACAAGCAGTGGGATGGAAATATGGCGCATTGAAAATTTTCGCCCAGTTCCTGTCGCAAAGTCTTCCTATGGAAATTTTTTTACAGGGGATGCATACGTGATTCTGAAGGTACTTTGTTATGCTTTTAATTAGTGTATTTATCATGTGGTTTGTATATCATCCATAAAGGTACCCAGATTGTTACAAGTATGAGCTCAGTAACTTGTGCCGAAGAATGTCACAAGTTATCATCTCAGATACCTGTCATAGTTGCTACTGCTTCCTTGGTTGAGAAATGGAATGCCCTTTTTCTTGTTAACCATGTAAATTTAGGTTTGTATTCTACGTAGAAACTCTTCTTGCCATTCTTCTACTCCTACTCCCTTCTCTAGACGAGAGTTTTACTAAGTTTACTAAGCTATATTTAGCTGATTATTGAGATCTTCTAGAGGACTGCTTAGCCTTTCGAGAGCAAAATTGTTACAGTGATAAACCTGAGAAGATCGTGTTTGGACATTTGTTTTAGAAGAGTTATTTTCTTATTCGTTAGATTGTAATATCTGCTTTTCTATATATCATTTGTTATACAATTTGCATCAGCTTTTAAGATGCAATTATGAAAGAATTGTAAATTTTACAAGACAATATTAAGGCCAATAATGTTATATGATATGGAATGATAGGCCATAAAGAGCGCTCGAGTACACAAGGTGAGTGTAGGAGAGCTTAGGATGTTGAGGTGGATTTGGAGTAGGAGGGATAAGGTGTGGAATGAGGATATTAGAGGAGGGGTAAGAGTTACAAAAATGGAGAACAAAATGATAGAAACCAATTAAGAAGGTTTGTGCATGTACCATGAAGAGTAGAGGTGGTCCCAGACACCCTGTAAGAAGAGTATATATGATTATTGTAGAGGTGTTAAGAGAGAGAGGAATACCTAAAATAACGTTGATGGAAGTTGCCAGAAAAGATAAGAAAATCTGGCAAGCATGAACATGAATTAATGGAGATAAAGGCTTTATAAAGCTGACCCCATATAGATGAGAATTATGATAGATGTTTTGATGACAGAAGAATTTATAAAGGATTTATGGTAAGGTCATGGTTACATTCATATATTTTTTTAAATAGATGATTTTCTAAGTGAAATATCAAGACAATCTGAGTGTAATCTTAGCTGTGTATGGAATGATATTAGTGATTTTCTAAAAGAAATACCATGACAATCTGCAGGTTATTTTAATTGTTTATGGAATGAGCACTTGTTTGTTACTGTTAGAAACCCTTGCACCTCACAAAACCGGCTTGTAAGGGGAGGTCCACAGGGGGTATATTAAGCAGGTGATGGGTGCCTCCCTTACCGATGTGGGACTATCCGTTAACACTCCCCCTCACGCGGAGCACGCGTGGCAAGGATCCTCCCATGCGGAGCACGCATGGCAAGGCACGATCGGTGGGGAGCACCCGGAGCAGGAGCAGGAGACAGGCTAGCTCTGATACCATGTTAGGAGACGACGGCTAGGGTTTGGAGAGGAACTGAATGATTCCATTGAGGGACTAGCCCAATATATGTACAGTAAACCCGACCCGACTATACAGTAAACCCGACCCATTACATTTACATTAACGGATAGTCCCACATCGGTAAGGGAGGCACCCATCACCCGCTTAATATACCCCCTGTGGACCTCCCCTTACAAGCCGGTTTTGTGAGGTGCGAGGGTTTCTAACATGGTATCAGAGCTCTAGGGCGACGGCTGCACCTTCTCCGGTCTCCCTCCTTCCCGCCGGCTGCATCTCCTCCGGCTGATCCCTCCGCCGGCTGCACCTACTCCGTCCGGCCCTTCTCCTCCACCGGCCCCCCCTTCCGGCCACCTGCAGCCCCCTCCTCCACCACCCGACCCCCGAAACCCCCTGCAGCCCCCCTCCTCCACCCCCGACCCCCTGCAGCCCCCTCCTCCACCACCGACCCCCCTCTACAGCCCCCCGAACCCCTACAGCCCCCCTTCCGGCCAACCAAAACCCCCACAACCCCCCCCTTCCGGCCACCGAAACCCCCTGCAGCCCCTCCTCCACCCCCGACCCCCTGCAGCAGCCCCCGCCTCCACTCCCGACCCCCCCTACAGCCGCCGCCACCACCTACATCACCCTTCCTCCACCGGCCCCCCCTTCCGGCCACCCGAAACCCCCCTACAGCCCCTTCCGACCACCCGAACCCCCCCCCCCCCCGACCCCCCTTCAGCCCCCCCGACACCCCCTGACACCCTACAACCTCCTCCATGGCCTCTCCAGCCGTACCGTCTGTCGTTGCGATCTCTCCACCGCTAAAGGCGGTTGCGTATCAGTTGTCGTCGGCCAGCGACTGGCCTGACTGGTCCCTCACCGTCGAGGCCGCCCTCTCCAGTCGTGATCTGTGAGGTCACATCACCGGCGAGGATCCTCCTCCCACTGACTACTCCGGCTCGTCCTCTGTCACCAGCAGTGCTGCATCTTCTGCAGCGACTGCTACCACGGCCGTCACCGTTGTTGCTCTTACGTGGCGCCGCCACGATCAGGCCATCCGGGCGTACCTCCTGGACTCGGTTGCTCGTCCGCTCCTTGCTCCCATCGGCCGCCTTCCGACTGCGCGCGCGATGTGGGAGTATCTCCGGGACCGTTTTCTCCCACGCGGCGGCGCCCGCCGGCATCAGCTCATCTGCGACTCGCAGTCTGCCCGTCAGGGGGAGCGTACCATTCAGGACTTCTTCAGTCAGATGAGTGCCTACTGGCATGAGCTGGACTCACTGATTCCGGAGCGGTGTGACTGCCCCCGCTCCCGGGACTTCCAGCACTACCTCGACGAGGGCCACCTGCACCAGTTCCTGGCAGCGCTTCGACCAGACTTTGCTCTCATAGCCGCCCAGCTCCTGCACCGTGAGCCCCTCCCTCGGCTCGAGGATGCCCTACTCGCCTTGGTCGACGAGGAGACCCGCCTTCAGACTCAGGGCGCTCGTGCTCCTCCACTTGCTCCTAGCTCCGACTCTGTCCTGGCAGCCGGGTTCTCCGATGAGGCTGTTTTTTGTCACTACTGCAAGGAGCCCGGCCACATGAAGCGCGAGTGCCCTACACGTCCTCCACGCAACCCCCGCTGGGGTCCGGATGAGAGATCCCCCCGCTGGTCTTCGACCTCTCGCGACGATCGACGCGGCGGTCGAGGTGGACGGGGCCGAGGACGTGGTTCGTCTTCCTTTCGTCACTTTGGTGGTGCAACGGCTACTGCAGAGGCCTCGCCGCTCCCCACTGCTCCCACAGCTCCTTCGCCGCCTGAGCCGGACCGTCTTCAGCGCCTCGAGGAGCTCCTTCTTCGCCACATAGCCTCCACCGGCTCCGCGACTGCGCACGGCTTGTCTGCCACCTCTGGTACTACTGCTCCATGGATCTTTGATTCGGGTGCCTCCTGTCACCTTACTTTTGACTCCATTGTCCTCACGGACTGTTCTCCCACTACCACCCATCAGGAGGTTCGCACTGCGGATGGGACTCTCGTCCCTATTCCGCAATGTGGCTCCATCACCACCACCTCTGACCCTTCTGGTCGCCTGACCCTATCCCATGTCCATCATGCCCACCGTCTTAATATTAATTTGATTTCCATCAGTTCTCTTTGCGACTCTGGCCTGACTGTCACCTTCACCCCTTCTGTTTGTGTTGTGCAGGATTCGCGGACGGGTCAGAGGATTGGGATGGGCCGTAGGGCAGGAGGACTCTACCAGTTGGACCATCTCCATGTGTCTTCAGTTGCGTCTGTCATGTCTGTCACCTCTGATGCCGACCTGTGGCACAGAAGGTTAGGTCATATATCAAGTGATCGACTCAAAAGCGTATTCCGTTCGGGCGCTTTGGGTCGAGCGTCTTTCTCCCCCCTCTCTGTCTGTACGGGTTGTCGACTGGCAAAGCATCTAGCTCTTCCTTTTTCTGCTAGTACTTCCCAGTCTAATGCTTTATTTGATTTAGTTCATTCGGATATTTGGGGTCCTGCTCCTGTTGCATCTCTATCTGGTTATATGTATTATGTTTGTTTTATCGATGACTATTCTAGGTGCACCTGGGTCTATCTCATGCGTCATCGGTCTGAAATTCCCCAAATCTTTAGGCGATTCACCACTATGATCCACATCCAGTTTGGTCGGCGAATCAAGACCTTTCGGTCTGATTGTGCCAAGGAGTATCTCTCCTCTGAGATGCGTGAGCTTCTTCAGTCTCACGGCACTCTTCACCAGCAGTCCTGTCCCCACACCCATGAGCAGAACGGCGTTGCCGAACGCAAGCATCGTCATGTCCTTGAGACTGCACGAGCCTTGCTTCTCTCTGCGTCTGTCCCTCACTCCTACTGGGCTGAAGCTGTCATGACGGCTGTCCACCTCATCAATATCACTCCGTCATCTGCTCTGTCTGGTGCCACCCCTCACGAGCGCCTTCACTCCAGTCCACCTGACTACTCTCTTCTTCGCACGTTTGGCTGCACGTGCTTCGTTCTTCTTCCTCCCCATGAGCGCACCAAACTTTCTGCGAGGTCTGTTAGGTGTGTTCACTTGGGGCTCAGTCGTGAGCATAAGGGGTATCGCTGCTATGATCCCTTAGCTCGTCGGATCCGTGTCTCCCGTCACGTCTCCTTTGTTGAGGATGTCCCGTATTTTGCTCCTTCCCTAGCCGTCGTCTCCTAACAGTTACATTTAATGATTGTTCTTTCTTTTTTAACCAACAAAGTATGCCACCCTACCTGCCGACTGGCCTTTTAGGTTTCTTGGCATGTCCATGTCTTCCAAGTTGTCATAGCCGATTGGAAACTTGTTGTCAATCATCATTATACTTGACTCCATCTTCATGAAATAAAACTTGGATGATGATGATATCTTTTGTAATAAAAAAATTATCGTTATTCAATTAACGACGAAAACTTTAATTGTGGTGTAATTCTAGACATCCTAAGAAGTGCTTTTTTCTGCTTCTGAGGTGGTGGTATTTTTCTTCACATCTACATATTTGCTCCGTTAACTGGGTTTTATGCCTTCTAATTTTTCGGTTTATTTTAAATAGAACGACATGCAACATCATAGTCTAAAAGCACAAAGAGCTGGTTATATTGTTGCTTAATGTAACTGGGTCTTACAAATGCATTTTCTATGAAGTTTTTTTATCTGATCAATAATTGTTTCTTTCTAATGTTAATGTATATATAGATGGGTCGGGTTTACTGTACAGTCGGGTCGGATTGTATAGTGATACATGTACATATATTGGGCTTGAGTCCCTTAATGGAATGCATTCTATTCCTCTCCAAACCCTAGCCGTCATCTCCTAACATGGTATCAGAGCTCTAGGGTTCTCCTGTGCGACGGCGACGACGACGGTCTCCCCTTCCGGCGAGCTCCTCCCCTCCGGTGTCCTCCTCACCCGCCGGCAGCCCCCCCGCCCCTCCTCCTCACCCGCCGGCAGCCCCCCCGCCCCTTCTCCGCACCCGCCGGCAGCCTCCCGCCCCTCCTCCTCACCCGCCGGCAATCCCCCGCCCTTCCTCCTCACCCGCCGGCAGCCCCACCCCCCCCCCCCCCCCCCCGAACCCCCTACAGCCCCCCCCGACCCCCCCGGACCCCCTACAGGCCCCCCCGACCCCCTCCCGACCCCTCTACAGCCCCCGCCCCCCCTCCTCCGCCCTACAGAACCCCGCCGGACCCCTCTTCATCCACCCGACAGTCGCCCGACCCCCCCTTTTCGCCGCCCGATAGCCCCCGGCCCCCCTTCCGCCGCCCGACAGCCCCCCCGCCCCCCCCCCTCCTCCACCCCCTGACCCTCCTTCCGCCGCCCGACAGCCCCCGGCCCCCCTCCTCCACCCCCCGAACCCCTATTTCGCAGTGTGGATCCATCACCTCTGCCTCCGATCCCACTGGTCGCCTAACCTTACCTCGTGTTCACCTTGCTCCCCGCTTAAACATTAACTTAATATCTGTTAGTTCTCTTTGTGACTCGGGCCTGATCGTTACATTTACTTCTTCTTCTTGTTCTGTGCAGGATCCGCGGACGAGTCAGAGAGTTGGGCTGGGTTGTCGAGCAGGGGGACTATATCAGTTGGATCATCTTCAGGTTCCCACTTCCACTCCGTCGGCTCTGTCTGTTACCTCTGATGCCGATTTGTGGCACAGAAGGTTAGGTCACATATCCAGTGATCGACTCCAAAGCGTTTTTCGCTCTGGCGCTTTGGGTCGGGTGTCCTTCTCCCCTCTCTCTGTCTGTACTGGGTGTCGATTAGCAAAGCACCTTGCTCTTCCTTTTTCTACTAGTGTTTCCCGTTCCAGCGCCCCTTTTGATCTCGTGCACTCTGACGTATGGGGTCCTGCTCCAGTTGCCTCTTTTACTGGTTTTTTGTATTATGTGAGCTTCATAGATGATTACTCCCGCTGCACCTGGGTCTATCTCATGCGTCGCCGCTCCGAGATTCCTCATATTTACAGGACCTTCACTACTATGCTTCACACCCAGTTTGGTCGGCGCATTAAGACTTTTCGGTCTGATTGTGCCCAGGAGTATCTCTCCTCTGAGATGCGTGAGATCCTTCAGACTCACGGCACTCTTCACCAACAGTCGTGTCCTCACACCCATGAACAAAATGGAGTCGCCGAGCGCAAACATCGTCATGTCCTCGAGACAGCACGAGCTCTCCTTCTGTCTGCTTCTGTTCCACACTCCTACTGGGCTGAAGCTGTCCTGACCGCTGTTCACCTTATCAACATCACTCCGTCCTCATCCCTCTCTGGTGTTTCCCCGTACGAGCAGCTTTACTCCACATCCCCTTCCTACCTTCGTATCCTGCTCCTACGCCTGCCTCTCCAGTTGAGTCTCCTCCACCACCTCCACCTCCACCTCCCTCGTCTCCACCACCTCCCCCGCCACCTCCCTCTCCACCATCACCACCTCCTTCGTCTTCCTCGACACCTCCACCACCACCTGTTACTCGTGTCTATGTTCGTCGGTCTGCAGCTCCTCCTCCAGAGTCGGTTCTCACTGGTACTCCCTCGCCTGACGCTGCAGCCCCCTCCTCCTCGGTCGTGGATCCTGCTCCTGTTCGGCGCTACCCAGCGCGCGAACATCACCCTCCTGACAGATATGACTACTCTCCTGACAGGTTTGGCTACTCTGCCTTTCCCTCTGACTCTCCTGACTCCTCTGGCTACTCTGCCAGTGCCTCCTATTCGCCACCTTTTCAGGCTTTTCTTACTGCTATCCACATCCACCGGGAGCCCCAGTCGTACCGTGAGGCAGCTTTACACCCAGAGTGGCGGCATGCCATGTCAGTTGAACTTGAGGCCTTTCAGCGGACCCAGACATGGGATTTGGTGCCTTGTCCCTCAGGTGTGGTGCCTGTTAGCTGCAAGTGGATATTCAAGGTCAAGACTCGACCTGACGGATCCATTGAGCGGCACAAGGCTCGCCTCGTTGCTCGTGGCTTCTCCCAGGAGTATGGGATTGACTACGAGGAGACGTTTGCTCTAGTTGCTCGGATGACTACTGTGCGCACCCTCTTAGCTGTGGCAGCTGCTCGAGGGTGGCCTCTCCATCAGATGGATGTCACCAATGCGTTTCTCCACGGTGATCTCTCCGAGGAAGTCTACATGGCTCCTCCTCCGGGCACTTCAGTTCCTCCAGGGCACGTGTGTCGGTTGCGCCGAGCTATCTATGGGCTCAAGCAGGCCCCTCGTGCCTGGTTTGAGCGATTTCGCAGTGCAGTTCTGGCCGCCGGGTTTGTTGAGCGTCACTCCGACTATGCCTTGTTCACTCGCTCCTCCAGTCAGGGCATTGCAGTTCTTCTCCTCTATGTGGATGATATGATCATCACTGGGGATGACAGTGCCACCATCGCCTCTCTCCAGCGGCACCTCCAGAGTCAGTTTGAGATGAAAGATTTGGGCTCTCTTCGCTACTTTTTGGGCCTTGAGATTGCCCGGTCAGCTCGTGGTCTGTTGGTCTCCCAGCAGAAGTACATCTCCGACATCCTTGCTGATGCTGCTCTTACTGACACACGCACTGCTGATACACCCATGGAGCTCAATTTGAAGCTTCTCGCGACAGATGGTGAGCCGCTCCAGGATGTCTCCCGCTACCAGAGGCTGGTTGGGATGCTCGTCTATCTCACCATGACCCGGCCAGACATTGCCCATGCTGTTGGCATTGTCAGTCAGTTTGTTCAGGCTCCACGGTCAGTACACTATGCAGCTGTTCTTCGGATTCTCCGCTACCTCCAGGGCACCATCACCCGTTCACTCCTGTTTCCCTCCACCTCTCCGTTGGTGCTGCGTGCCTACTCCGATGCAGATTGGGCAGGAGATGCAGCCACTCGTCGCTCTACTACAGGATACTGTGTGTTTCTGGGTGATTCACTGATTTTGTGGCGCAGCAAGAAGCAGGAGTCTGTTGCTCGCTCCAGCACCGAAGCTGAATACATGGCTATGGCTTCCACCACCGCCGAGGTTGTCTGGCTTCGCCGCCTTCTGCTCGACTTGGGAGTGGTGATATCCGGGCCCACCCCTCTTCTGTGACAACCGGAGTGCTATTCAGATTGCTAGCAACCCGGTCTTCCATGAGCGAACAAAACATATTGAAGTTGATTGTCATTATGTTCGCCAGGCGTTTCTCGACCACACCATCTCCCTGCCTTTCATTTCCTCATCGGAGCAGACTGCTGATTTTCTGACGAAGCCCCTGACGATTGCTCGCTTCCGGCATTTTCTAGGCAAACTCTCGGTTCATGATCCACCGTGAGTTTGAGGGGGAGTGTTAATGTATATATAGATGGGTCGGGTTTACTGTACAGTCGGGTCGGATTGTATAGTGATACATGTACATATATTGGGCTTGAGTCCCTTAATGGAATGCATTCTATTCCTCTCCAAACCCTAGCCGTCATCTCCTAACATCTAAGTTGGCCAATCATGTCTATGTCGACACTCGTGGACCATGCATTGTTTGAGATCATCTTTTGTGATGCTAGTAGCTACTGTAAAGGAAGTTATATGTTGATAATCATTTCCTTATGATCCTACAATGCTCCTGTGCATGCATAGTTTATATAGATTACTTCATTCGCGTGTACCTTTGCCACTTCGAGGGGCTGTCGGGACTTGTTCCTCTTTAGGGGCTATTTGTTCAGAAAATGTCGTATCAGATCCATGAACCCGGGAAGAAGAGGCCGAAGAATCTGCTCTTCATCTCAGCTTTCACATTGATTCAGATCTATTAAGAGAAGGTCCTCTCTTCGTCCCTTCGCTTTCCGGTTGCAGCTGCTGGCGTTTGCAGCTGCTTCATTTGCAGCGGTCGACGATCTCTGGTTTGTTCAGATCTCCGAACAACAGCAGAGGATAGTAGATTGAGTAGCGGTAAATTGAGAGAGGCAGCCTCTGCATCGTCAGGAAGCTTCACGGCAGCTCTGGTATTGCCACATCCATATTTGCATCCTAGATCTGCAGGCTGAGCTTCCCTCATCCTTCGTACTGACGTTGGCTAACCCTAACTCAACGAGGAAGGTAATAGAGGCTTGATCTTAGCCCTCGCTTCATTTGGATGGCTGGATTGTGATCCTCAGCTAAGTTCTCATACCCGACCCGTTTTTCTTTAGTTGGAGCTCCATCTCATTAGCTAAAAACTGGTTCAATGTATTGACTTCCAGGTATTTCTATTTACACCGTTTCATGCATTAAATCAACGGGTTATATTGCCTTTTCATTTTTTTTTCTTTCTTTTATACCGCTTTAGGCATTTGAGCATCAAAATGACAGTTTGTAAATCGTGTGGTAAACACATCACCCAATAGGGATTCAATATATTTGATGATAGAGGGCGAATCAAATCAAATATAAGTTACTAGTCAATGTTGAGGGCCCATCATAATGCAAATCAGGACTTGTACAGTGAAACCAAAAGTTCGTGGCGGAAAATGTTCGGTTGATTACTAAAAGGAAGACCCGTCGATATTCGAGCATCACAGTAGTTCGATTGCAGTCATCAATAGACCCGAAGAAATTGAGGAGTTGCTCCTGTTCCTGAAGAGGAATCAAATACAATGGTCTGAAGACCGATGGCTGCAACTCGTTACTTGATTGCATAACAACATCATACCATCCAACTGTGATTGCCTCGCCGTTAAATTAGCTACACGCCTACCCCAAACCCTAGCCTTTGTCCTGGCAAGGAACACAGAGTGGGGGCAGCCGTGCAGCAGTATTGTCGTCCTTTTTGTCATCAAAAAATGGAGAAGGAAAAGAAAATAAGAAAGAATCATTGCATACCCACCCTCCGGAGCTACCCACTTGCCAGAGGCCGCCCGCCGGAGCCTACCTGCCGGCTGCCGGCCGTCGTCCGTCGTCCGCCGTCCGTCGGAGACTCGAGAGAGTAAGAGCAGAGATCGAGATCGAGAGAGGGTGAGAGCAGAGCCCACATAGGTTTAAAACCTGGATCGGGTGAATCAGCCACTTGGACCGAGTGAATAGTCACCTGAATCAGGTGAACCAGCAGCCAGACCCGCTCTTTCCCGCTTAGCCCCCCTAGCCAATATTCCTGCCTGGCCTGCTTAGGTGCCCGCCTGGTACGCCTAGCCCAACCCAAAGTAGTGAAAGGGGGTGCTAGGGCCCTTGACTGGGCGTTTGGGCTGGAGGCCCATCTATGCGCCCTCATAGCCCTCTTTTTAAAACACTAGCTCGGATCCACTGCTACCACTCGACACTCGAACCAGCACAAGAAAGCTGATGATTTAGAATTCCGCAACGGTTGGTTGCAGATCTTAGTAACAGTAGCGTCCGATCCTCATATCTGCCCAATAATGGCCAGAGCTTAAGGAGACGGAGGAGCAAAGTCAGATCTCTACCCAATGTTCGGGAGTCTTGTAAAGAGAGAGAGGAGGGAGGTGAAGGCTCTGTCTTACTTTTCCAAAAAACAGAAAGGCTCTATACTTCTTTCCCTCCATGGCTCTATCTTTATAGACCTCAAAACCCAACAACTCTCTCTCCAATCCCCTTAACCCATGCCTTCGATGAAGCCAATCTCTCTGTAGGCGTTATGATGTTTGTAACGTTCTTTAAGACTTATTCTTCCAACGTTCTCAACGTTGGGATTCCCCATGAAATTCCATCTTATTCGATTATCATGATGGGATCAAATAGAAACTTATAATAACTAGATATAAAATTCATTCACACCCAGGTTTGAATATAAATTAATTTGATATTAGAATTAATAACAATTACCCTACTTGATACACATCACATCTTAGCATGATCGTAGATCAGAGGACATCCGTGCAATCGAATCAGCATTTCTTGCGCGCCACCTTTACTTGCCTTGTGGAGATCCACCAATGATTGCTGCCTATGCTATCAAAGTCGGGACTAGTCGGCGACTAGTCCCTGGGCGGCATTTTGCCGACCGATTAATTTCGATTCCGACTTTGCTGGGCGGAATCCCGACTAGTCCCCGACTAGACCCGACTAGCCCGACTAGTCCCCGACTAACGACTGCCGACTAGTCCCCAGGCAGTATTCTGCAAGCAATTTTTTTTTTTGAAAGGAGTCTTTGCAAGCAATTTTGTTTAGATTTTTTTACATTGGCTCAAAGTCTTAAGTCGTAAGACTCACGACTATGGCTCTTCCATGTAATCATCTGTTGAGCACCTGAGAATCTCAGATAAAAACATAGACAAATAATTAGTTTATTTGTTGATATCCATATAACCCTATAATCAAAATTGGGGTTGTTCACTGATTAAACATCATCAAACAAATATTGTGATGAATTCTTAGTTCTGAGTCTTTTGACATGGGCATGAAGCTAATACAACTGTGTTCTGTTAGACTGTTACTTATATATTTATACCCATGCTGTGAAGTGTGAAGGTATGTATTGTTATTAACCGACTAATATCATATACTTATTGACATTTATGCTAGTTCATATATGTTTAGGGAGGGGGGGAGGGGTTAGAATAAGTTTTGGCCGACTAGTCCCGAATTAGTCCCGACTAGTCCTAGTCGGCCCTTGGCCGACTAGGGCCGACTACCGACTTTGACTGCATAGATTGCTGCCTTTGGGAACTCTTGGTACGGCTGTACGATGTCTCCTCTGTTTGTGTGTGTGGGTGGGTGGGTCCTCGCAGGAGGAGGGTTCCGCCACCGAGTCCCACAATAACCTCATTCGCCACCTCCTCTGTCTCTGGCCACAAACTTGGCCCACCCTTTAATCCATCTGTGGCATCATGTGTCTAAGACCTATTTTTTCGGTCTGATTATGAAGGTTTGCAACATGATTGCTAATCAAGATTTATAAAACAAAAACAATATGATTGTCTTACTCCAATTCCTGTATAGATTGTAGAATAAAACAATCTTAGTTTTTTTTTTTTTTACTTTATATCATATGAAAGTGAGTTTAGATATAAGCAGAGTTTGGCGGGTTCTCTAAACGTTGCATCGTCCCCTGAAAAAATGCTTTTAATATTATACGTCACTCGTCAAGTTTTCTAGCCAGTTGACACATGTTGATTGCCGCTGTTAGCCGCCACCGCACACACACACACACACACACACACAATGGGTTGGGTTCCCGTACCTTGCCCATGATTCAGTCAGACATTATTGAAATTATGGAGCACATATATGAGGGAGCAATTACTAGCATGAGAAGCAATTGTGGTGAGACAAATGAATTTCCAGTCATGTTGGGAGCCCATTTTTTTTTCCTGTTGCCATTGATGAACTTAGTACCGATATTCAGGAAGTAACATAATGCTTGTTATTTGCAAATTATTTTGTTTTAATTCATAAGACAAGGATATAGCTGAATGCTGACTTGAAATTATGGAATAAAGCTTTGAAAGATAAGGGTTTAAAATTAGTAGAGCTAAAAAATGTAGTTTTAATGAAAATAATAATGATTATGAACCCATGTTCAAATTTGATGGCCAAGAAATACAACAATATGATTGTCTCGGTGTCTTGGATTTATACAAATAGAATTAGAGTTGGTTGGATAAAGTGGGGAGGAGCTTCAGGGGTGCTATGTCATCAACACATCCCACTTCAAGGCAAATTTTATAAGACAATAATAAGGTCAGCAATGTTATAATATTAAGAATGTTGGTCTATAAAGAGGTCCAAGCACACAAGATGAAGTGGTAGGTTCAAGGACATGGTTTTAGATTTCAGCTGAACCCGAACCAAAATGCCCCAAATGGCTTGGATTTTAGTGTAGTTGAATCAAACCACATTCAAAATCAATTATTGGTTGAGATTGTACAACGAATTAATCCTCTCTTTTGACTTGTCTCGAACAAACTATTAATAACACCACTACACCAACAATAACATTGTGGTACAGATCTAAGATGTCCACCATGGGTGGTTTATGACATCATTTATTCAGTAACTATTTGGTTCAGATTATGATGATAATGCTTTGATCAACCTAGTAGTAGCATCAAATCATACATGACATTAGGTGCTGTTGATTGATGTTAACCATACTACTAGGATATAATGTTATGACTTGATAGCTGATTGTTATGCTTCGTCCTTTCTATCAATTTACATTAGTAAGGACTAGAAAGTGATTAAACCTTTTATATAGCACAAAATGCAATGAATTTTTTATGTTCTAGTATCCTTTTAAAATTTTGATTTTATGTTTTAATTTAGCGCTTGTTTGGTCGCTGTGTTTTCAGTCTGTGATTTTGAAAACACATGTGCAAACAGTTTAGGGTTGTTTGGTTAGTAGGGTGTGACGTGTGTAAATTAGATGCACACTTGCTAAATTTGTACAGCTATTGCACATAAAACTGTGCAAATGAAGTTTCGCCTAAATACATGAAACATTAATTGCACATGTCACGTGTGTAAACAGATGTTCGCGCATCATTTGCACAGCAACCAAACAACCTCTTAAAATTTTACCATTTTCATTACTATAGTTTATCAAAATTTTCATAGTTTTTATCCACTGTTAACGGATAGTCCCACATCGGTAAGGGAGGCACCCATCACCCGCTTAATATACCCCCTGTGGACCTTCCCTTACAAGCCGGTTTTGTGAGGTGCGAGGGTACCTAACATGGTATCAGAGCTAGCCTGTCTCCTGCTCCTGCTCCGGGTGCTTCCCACCGATCGTGCCTTGCCATGCGTGCTCCGCATGGGAGGATCCTTGCCACGCGTGCTCCGCGTGAGGGGGAGTGTTAACGGATAGTCCCACATCGGTAAGGGAGGCACCCATCACCCGCTTAATATACCCCCTGTGGACCTTCCCTTACAAGCCGGTTTTGTGAGGTGCGAGGGTATCTAACATCCACAAAGCGTCTGAACTCGAAATCTCAGACTTTGGACGTAGATGTTGAAGTGGATGTGTGGTTTAACTAAGGGGAAAAAGGTAAGGAATGATTGTCCTAGGGGAAGAATAGGAGTTGCAAGGGAAGAATAGGAGTTGCACCAATCAATGAAAAACGATGAAGAGATTAGATTAAGGCCCTGTTTGGTAGGGAGGAGTTGTAACTACTTGGTGGAGTCACAATTCATGCATTTGGAAAAGCATGAGTTGCAACTTACATGCATTAGAAAATGACTGTGTATTGTTTTGTGGTAGTGTTTGTGGGAGACGGTGGAAGGTGGCGGCCAGCAGTTGGTGACATGTGGCGGTGATGGCCGGTGGGGCAGTGGGCAACGGATGGTGGGTGGTGGCTGGCGGCGACGGGCAATGACGGTGGTGGCTGCGGACAATGACTGGTGGTGCCCGATGATGGGCAACGACGGGTGGGGGCAACGTCGACTGGCCGGTGGTGGGCGACGGCTGCGATGGTGGCCGGAAGCGGGGGCCGGTGGCTGGTAGCCGGCCGATGGGGGTGGGCAGTTGGTGGTGGCCGATAGGGCGATGACGGTGGTGGCCGATAGGGCAGAAGAATTGCAACTGCATGAGTTCGTACATGCAGCCTTTTGGGGTGAGTTGCTCCACAGTAGAACCTTTTCCAACCGGTGTAGTTCAAACTCATGGTACTCACCCAAAAAAACTCATGTTTGGTTGGTTGTAGAGAGTAGCAACTCACACAACCAAACAATGGGGTTTGGCCAAAACGCATGAGTTGCAACTCCTCCCAACCAAACATGCCTTAAGGTTGTATGGGCATGTAACAACGAAGAGTATAGCCAGTTCCAGTAAGGAGTATCTTGGACTATTGTGGAAGGATCAAGAAAGAGGAAAAGACCTAGAATAACATCGATGAAAGTGGTCCACCAAAAAAAAGAACATTGATGAAAGTTTTCAGAAAAGATATTAGAGAAACTTGCATTGACAGCAAAGATAGCCTAAACATGAAACAAATAAGGATTCCTAAAGCCGAACGCATATAAATGGGATAAGGCTAGATGGTTATGGATATGGTTTTTGTTGGATACATCATCAGTTTGGAAAATCCAAGCCTTTATCGTAAAGAGTCTTCACTAAGGTTATAGGAGGACGTGGATTTGGAAGTGTATAATACGTTCTAGATTTATGAGGTGTGACACGTGTCAACAAGCAAGTTTTAGAGAGCCCTGTGTGCAGGTAACGTTGGTTCCTGACATAATGTCTCCCCTTGAATTGCTATATATTGATATGTGAAACAATTTTCACATGAAGTTCAACACAAATCAGATCCTATTGTTTGTGGTGCTTGATAATTTGATTAAAAATATTCCTATGAATGTTTGGGATGACTCAAATTAGTGTTATAGGAACCAGCGCTAAATGTAGTGTCTTTTCTCTTGACAACAACTCTTACGTACGTAATTATATGTATGTATTTGTTTAAGTTGTAAATGTAATGTAAATATGTAATGAATATATATCAATGTATGTACCTCTTTGCTATGCTCTCATATATAGATAGTGTTGTGGTGGGGACTACTGTATGTTTCTATGAACTGGATTTTTTCAATAAGAAGGTGGTCTCTTTTTTTTTTTGTAATATGAGCCAGATACCACACATGTTGTCAATTCAATATTCCTCTATATCTTGAGGTTTCTAATTCTTGTTTTTGAACAGACAACTGCTTTGAAAAATGGTGCCCTTCGTCATGATATCCATTATTGGCTTGGTAAAGATACTAGTCAGGTTCGATGCTTAAACCTTCCTTTAGTTTGTTTGCATCAATCAATTTCTCTTTGGAGAATAGCCACATTTACGTTCTTGGTCTGCTGGTAAATCTTATCCGTTTATATAAATAGGATGAATCTGGGACCGCTGCAATCAAGACTGTTGAACTGGATGCCTCCCTTGGAGGACGCGCCGTTCAATATCGTGAGGTACAAGGCCATGAGACTGAGAAATTCCTCTCATATTTTAAACCATGTATAATTCCACAGCAAGGTGGGGTGGCATCTGGGTTCAAGCATACTGAAATCAATGAGCGTGAGCATGAGACACGTTTATTTATCTGCAAAGGAAAGCATGTTGTCCATGTAAAAGAGGTATGCTCTCTCTCTCTCTCTCTCTCTCTCTATATATATATATATATATATATATATATATATATAGGAATGTTACAGTGAGCTGTGACCTGCCAGTTTAGAAAGTGAGCTACGATTGATTTGCCCATCCTAGAAGTTTTGGAATTTGATGAAATTTGGTGAGGGTGTTGTCTAGGGTAAGAGAGAGAGAGTAGTGATCCATTGCGGCCGATAACGTGCGGCCTTAATGTGCGGCACCCCCTTCCGGGGCATTTTGGGAATTTTTCTTTTTGGGGATTGATCACCCACCCTTGGATAGCACACACAAAAAATTTCAGCCCAATCCAAGCCCTGTAGGCCGTCCAAATGTGTTGATCAAAAAGACGACAAAATGAACGACCGATAAAATTCGATCACATTTGGACGGCCTACAGGGCTTGGATCGGGCTGAAATTTTTTGTGTGTGCTATCCAAGGGTGGGTGATCAATACCCAAAAAAAAAGTTCCCAAAATACCCCGGAAGGGGGTAGCCGCACGTTACCCGACCGCAATGTATCACTACTCTCTCTCTCTCTCTCTCTTTCTCTCTCTCTCTCTCTATATATATATATATATATATATATATATATATATATATATATATATATATATATATATATATATATATATATATATATATATATATATATGGGGAGGGATACTCTTACTCATGGCCTCTTACTTATATAGTTACCTATGATCCGGGCCGTCCATTAGATCCCGACGTACGGTTCGGATTAGATTGGGAGTTAAAGCAATGGTGTCTGCATTAAATGGCCGTATTAAAAGCCCACATTTAATGCTGACACCATTGCTTTAACTCCCCATCTAATCCGAACCGTACGTCGGGATCTAATGGACAGCCCGGATCATAGATAACTATATGAGTAAGAGGCCATGAGTAAGAGTATCCCTCCCCATATATATATATATATATATATATATATATATATATATATATATAGAGAGAGAGAGAGAGAGAGAGAGTGAGAGAGAGAGAGAGAGACATGCTAGGGTGCCGCGTGCGGTGCGCACGCACCGCACGCCGCATTTTAGCATTTCTCTCTCTCTCTCTCTCTCTATATATATATATATATATATATATATACATATATATATATATATATATATATATATATATATATATATATATATATATATATATATCGAGAGAGAGAGAGGAATGCTTAGGTGTGGTCTGCAGCCGTCCGATGCACCACTCTGTGCATCGGATGCACGCGACTGGTGCATCGGACGGCTGTGGACCGCATAGACCGCACCTAAGCATTCCTCTCTCTCTCTCTCTCTCTCTATATATATATATATATATATAGGGGGATGCTATAATATGGCATGCGGTACGTGCGGTGCCGTATTATAGCATTTCTCTCTCTCTCTCTCTCTCTCTATATATATATATATATATATATATATATATATATATATATATATATATATATATATATATGGGAATAGAGTTCCTATGACATGTCATAGGGAGTACCCTATGACATATGGTGAGTTAGTAACCCTAGAATATTTAGAATGTTCTGAATTTTTATGAGGATGATCACCCTATCTTAGATAGGACCCCCGCAAAAAATCGGCTCATTCTAAAACTTCTAGAGGCATCAAATATGATTTTCAATTTAACGATTAAAATGGATGGCCGATAAAGCTTCTAGCATTTGATGCCCCAACAAGTTTTAGAATGCTTTGATTTTTTGTGGACATTCTATCTAAGGTAAGGTGATCACCCTCAAAAAAATTCGGCACATTCTAAACATTCTAGCATTACTAATTTACCATATGTCATAGGGTACT